>WNWK01008769.1:50000-81951 GCA_009830355.1 Cherax destructor
CAACTCACAGTTACTTGGTCCACACAACTCACGTTACTTGTCCACACAACTCACAGTTACTTGGTCCACACAACTCACAGTTACTTGGTCCACACAACTTACAGTTACTTGGTCCACACAACTCACAGTTACTTGGTCCACACAACTCACGTTACTTGTCCACACAACTCACAGTTACTTGGTCCACACAACTCACAGTTACTTGGTCCACACAACTCACAGTTACTTGGTCCACACAACTCACAGTTACTTGGTCACACAACTCACAGTTACTTGGTCCACACAACTCACAGTTACTTGGTCCACACAACTCACAGTTACTTGGTCCACACAACTCACAGTTACTTGGTCCACACAACTCACAGTTACTTGGTCCACACAACTCACAGTTACTTGGTCCACACAACTCACAGAGGACATCAATTATCAGTGAACAATAAATATTGATCCATAGTTAAAATGACAATCAAGTAATATGACACAATCAAGTAATATGACACAATCAAGTAATATGACACAATCAAGTAATATGACACAGTCAAGTAATATGACACAATCAAGTAATATGACACAATCAAGTAATATGACACAGTCAAGTAATATGACACAATCAAGTAATATGACACAGTCAAGTAATATGACACAATCAAGTAATATGACACAGTCAAGTAATATGACACAATCAAGTAATGAGACACAGTCTGGTAATATGACACAGTCAAGTAATATGACACAATCAAGTAATATGACACAGTCAAGTAATAGCACATCAGGTAATAGACACAGTCAAGTAATATGACACAATCAAGTAATGAGACACAGTCTGGTAATGAGACACAGTCAGGTAATGAGACACAGTCAGGTAATGAGACACAGTCAGGTAATAAGACACAGTCAGGTAATGAGACACAGTCAGGTAATGAGACACAGTCAGGTAATGAGACACAGTCTGGTAATGAGACACAGTCAGGTAATGAGAACTCTTAAAATAGATACATCTGGTAATGAATGACACACAGTGTTAATGATGACACAAGTCTGATAATGAGAACAGTCTGACTAATGGTGACACAGTCAGTAATAGACACAGATTCAGTCAATGATGACACAGTCTGTAATAGACACAGTCAAGAATAACACAGTCAGGTAATGAGACACAGTCAGGTAATAAGACACAGTCAGGTAATGAGACACAGTCAGGTAATGAGACACAGTCTGAATGAGAAGTCTGGTAATGAGAGAGTCTGGTAATGAGACACAGTCTGGTAATGAGAGAGTCTGGTAATGAGACACAGTCTGGTAATGAGACACAGTCAGGTAATGAGACACAGTCTGGTAATGAGACACAGTCTGGTAATGAGACACAGTCAGGTAATGAGACACAGTCAGGTAATGAGACACAGTCTGGTAATGAGACACAGTCAGGTAATGAGACACAGTCAGGTAATGAGACACAGTCTGGTAATGAGACACAGTCAGGTAATGAGACACAGTCAGGTAATAAGACACAGTCAGGTAATGAGACACAGTCAGGTAATGAGACACAGTCTGGTAATGAGAGAGTCTGGTAATGAGAGAGTCTGGTAATGAGACACAGTCTGGTAATGAGAGAGTCTGGTAATGAGACACAGTCTGGTAATGAGACACAGTCAGGTAATGAGACACAGTCTGGTAATGAGACACAGTCTGGTAATGAGACACAGTCAGGTAATGAGACACAGTCAGGTAATGAGACACAGTCAGGTAATGAGACACAGTCAGGTAATGAGACACAGTCTGGTAATGAGACACAGTCAGGCAGGGTAACTCTTAAAATCAGATAATCTGTGTAACTAAATTGACATGAACACACAAGTGTTTTTGACTCTGCTAAATAAGTGCTGATTTATTGAGAAAGTCTGACACAATAATGTGCTGTGACACAGTCACACACCAACTACAAAATATCACTCAATGATTGCAACGTATTGCAAAACTAAAGATGGCAATGAAATAACTGTTTATACAAGGTATTCACATTAAAGCCCAACTCTGCTAGGGCAAGACTCACATATGTAGTGTGTTCATCTGATCCCGGGAGGTCAGATTGAGTGCCAGTGGCAAACACTTGCCCTCACTAAGAGGAATCAAAATTTGTGACGTTGGCTGACACCTGGGGTGTCCTTATCACCTGTCGTGTCGCAAGTAGCCAAGTAGTGACAGTCGGGACGTGTGTCAGTCAGAGGTAGAAGGTACTGGGTCAGTCCCTCAGCCTCCAGGCTGAGGGACTGATTACCTCAAACTCCTCTCCTTACCCCTCTTTGCTTTGTATTGGACTGATGAAGCCACTGTGACCTATTTTGGTGTCATCAGCAAACTTGCTTATTTAGCTATTTATTCCCTCATCAATGTCATTTATATAAATTGTGAACACCAAAGGGCCCAACACTGACCCCTGCGGACCACTCGTGACCCCCCCCCTCCTAAGTGATTTGTGATCGTTGTTGCGAAAAGTTTCCTTAATAAAGATTCTCATAAGTGTCTCAATGTTCAACATGTTGGTTGAGTTCGTTGAGCATTTTTAACATCCTCCACATTAAACGGAAGATCGACTACAACTGCATTAACGTGGTGAGACACTTCATCTGCGGCCACGTTCACCTCGCCAGGCAAGTGTGCAAAAGTGGGGCTGAACTGCATGGTCAAGGACCATCATGGTAATTGTCCAGTAGGCTGTTTATTCTGGCACAAGTGAATCAGTGGAGCATGATCTGTCAACACATGGATCGGGTACTGGTAGATGTCTCAGAAATGTTTTAAAGCCCAAACAACATCTAATGTTTCTTGCTTAATCACATAATAATTTAGCTTAGCCTTGGTTAAAACTTGACTAACAAATGCAACTGGATTCTACTTGGCATCAGTGTTCCGCACCTGGACGGCACCTGTGCTAATAGCACTAGTGTCTGTTGTCAGGTAGAAAGGCTTTTTAAAATCAGAAAAGTTCAATACAGAAGCAGAAGTTAGTTTAGCTTTCAATGTTGGAGCTTCCATCAAGGAATCCTTTTACTTGGAGCTTCCTTGATGGAAGCTCCAAGTAAAAGGAGTGCATCTTTCTTAATGAATTCTCTTAAAGGACCTGCAATTGAAGAAATATTTTCAATAAAAACTCTGTAGAAAACTGCTAAGATCACAAATGATCTCACAGCATCCATCAGCAGTTGTTGGTGTACGAAAATTTTGCACAATTGTTACTTCACTTTGGCCAGTCGTAACCTCGTCGTAACCTCGTCGTAACCCCTCTAGGAGTGACTACGTAACCAAGAAACTTGATCTCTGATACAAAGTAACTGACATATTGAGAGTTTTATCTTGAGATTTGCTTCTTCACACTCGCCAAGTACCAAATCTAGTCTCTCGAGATCCATTTCTACATCTAATAACTTCATCTAACTAAACAAAAAAGGCATTACCTATGAGGCTTCTATAAATATTTGTCATTAGCCTCAAAAATGTGATAGGGGAGGAGCATAGTTCAAATGCCATTTTGAGGAAATGATAATGACCCATACGGGTGGAGGATGCGGTCAATTCTTGGCTGTCCTCATGCAGAGGCACTTGCCAAAACCTTGTAACAAGTCTAAGGCAGAGAAAACTTTATTATCATATATATTGCATAATAAATCTCCAAGAACAGGAAGTGGAAAACAATCCAGAATCATTTTAGCATTCAGATTCCTGAAATTATTGACCTGGCGCCAAGTACCGTCTTGCTTGCCTACAAAAATCATTGTCGCAGTCCAAGGTGACCTTTTATGTGTGATGACACTGTCATCAACCGTCTGCAATCTGTACTCAGGGACGTAAATAGGCACCAGGCACCAGGCACCAGGCACCAGGTAACAGGCTCAAGTGGAATAGTATGTTAGTCAATTTGTTAAACCCTTCTTCTTACCTGGTAATGTTATAACTCATTTACTTTTGTTTAACACCTGTGTGTGTGTTAGTTAGTTACCATTTTGTCCTAGGCACATGTCGATTAGACACTAGGCCTGTTGTATGTATGTGTGTGTGTGTGTTTGTGTGTAACGAAACACTTCGAAATGTTTCGGCCCCGCCGGGAATTGAACCCGGGCCCTCGTGTGTGTGTGTGTGTGTGTGTGTAGCTTCAAGGATGGTAATATATAAGAACTTCCGTTCAGTGTGACCTTTTCCAAACACTATTACGTCATCACACACATACAAAGGCGTTTTTCCAGTTAAGGCATCTCACTACACAGGTGTTTTTCCTCAGTACCCAGCAGTGAACTGCGCAGCAACAGTACCCAGCAGTGAACTGCACAGCAACAGTACCAGCAGTGAACTGCAGACAGTACCCAGCGTGAACTGCAGCAACATCCCAGCAGTGAACGACAGCAACGTACCCAGCAGTGAACTGCACAGCACAGACCCAGCAGTGAACTGCAGCAACAGTCCCAGCAGTGAACTCAGGCCTCACAGTGATGACAGTACCTGGTGATGCAGTGTGTGTGTGTGAGTGTGAACTGACGTACTTCAGTGATACAGAAGTACCCGCAGTGAACTTCCAGACACAGTACTCACACAGTACCCAGCAGTGAATAGCACAGCAACAGTACCCAGCAGTGAACTGTCAGCAACAGTACCCAGCAGTGAACTGCGCAGCAACAGTACCCAGCAGTGAACTGCACAGCAACAGTACCCAGCAGTGAACTGCACAGCAACAGTACCCAGCAGTGAACTGTACAGCAACAGTACCCAGCAGTGAACTGCACAGCAACAGTACCCAGCAGTGAACTGCACAGCAACAGTACCCAGCAGTGAACTGTACAGCAACAGTACCCAGCAGTGAACTGCACAGCAACAGTACCCAGCAGTGAACTGCACAGCAACAGTACCCAGCAGTGAACTGACAGCAACAGTACCCAGCAGTGAACTGCACAGCAACAGTACCCAGCAGTGAACTGCACAGCAACAGTACCCAGCAGTGAACTGCACAGCAACAGTACCCAGCAGTGAACTGCACAGCAACAGTACCCAGCAGTGAACTGTACAGCAACAGTACCCAGCAGTGAACTGACAGCAACAGTACCCAGCAGTGAACTGTACAGCAACAGTACCCAGCAGTGAACTGACAGCAACAGTACCCGCAGTGAACTGCACAGCAACAGTACCCAGCAGTGAACTGCACAACAACAGTACCCAGCAGTGAACTGTACAGCAACAGTACCCAGCAGTGAACTGTACAGCAACAGTACCCAGCAGTGAACTGCACAGCAACAGTACCCAGCAGTGAACTGTACAGCAACAGTACCCAGCAGTGAACTGCACAGCAACAGTACCCAGCAGTGAACTGTACAGCAACAGTACCCAGCAGTGAACTGTACAGCAACAGTACCCAGCAGTGAACTGTACAGCAACAGTACCCAGCAGTGAACTGCACAGCAACAGTACCCAGCAGTGAACTGCACAACAACAGTACCCAGCAGTGAACTGTACAGCACAGTACCACAGTGAACTGACAACACAGTACCCAGCAGTGAACTGCACAACAACAGTACCCAGCAGTGAACTGTACACAACAGTACCCAGCAGTGAACTGTACAGCAACAGTACCAGCAGTGAACTGTACAGCAACAGTACCAGCAGTGAACTGACAGCAACAGTACCAGCATGAACTGACAGCAACAGTACCCAGCAGTGAACTGTACAGCAACAGTACCCAGCAGTGAACTGTACAGCAACAGTACAAGCACTGAACCGGACAACAACAGTACACAACTATGAACCGGACAACAACAGTACACAACTATGAACCGGACAACAACAGTACACACCTGTGAACCGGACAACAGTACACACCTGTGAACCGGACAACAGTACACACCTGGGAGCCCTACAACAGTACACACCTGTGAACCGGACAACAGTACACACCTGTGAACCCTACAACAGTACACACCTGTGAACCGGACAACAGTACACACCTGTGAACCGGACAACAGTACACAGCTGTGAACCCTACAACAGTACACACCTGTGAACCGGACAACAGTACACACCTGTGAACCGGACAACAGTACACACCTGTGAACCGGACAACAGTACACACCTGTGAACCGGACAACAGTACACACCTGTGAACCGGACAACAGTACACACCTGTGAACCGGACAACAGTACACACCTGTGAACAGGACAACAGTACACACCTGTGAACCGGACAGCAACAGAGAACAATTACAGTCTTGGGTGTGGCTTCGTTAACGGTAACGTTATAAAAACTGTGTATTTAGCGAGTCATGTTAGCTGGGGGTCGAGACTCAGCTCCCGGACCCGCCTTCCAGAACACCTGATCTGCATCTCTGACTTCTGTACTCTTATATCTTATCATACCTACTCTTGAAGCTGTGTTGTCATCTTATAGAAGTCATTCTACTTTTCAACCAGCCCGAGGATAAAGAAATACTTCCTAACATCTCTGTGGTTCATGTGTTAAGAAAGTAGAGTCAGTGCAGAGGTTTGAAACACAACTAGAGGCAGAGGAAAGAGGACACTGAGCCTGGCCACACTGGAGGAGAGGACACTGAGCCTGGCCACACTGGAGGAGAGATCACTGAGCCTGGCCACACTGGAGGAGAGATCACTGAGCCTGGCCACACTGGAGGGGAGGACACTAAGCCTGGCCACACTGGAGGAGAGGACACTGAGCCTGGCCACACTGGAGGAGAGGACACTGAGCCTGGCCACACTGGAGGAGACGACACTGAGCCTGGCCACACTGGAGGAGAGGACACTGAGCCTGGCCACACTGGAGGAGAGACACTGAGCCTGGCCACACTGGAGGAGAGGACACTAGCCTGGCCACACTGGAGAGAGGACACTAGCCTGGCCACACTGGAGAGAGGACACTGAGCCTGGCCACACTGGAGGAGAGGACACTGAGCCTGGCCACACTGGAGAGGGGGACACTAGCCTGGCCACACTGGAGGAGAGACACTGAGCCTGGCCACACTGGAGGAGAGGACACTGAGCCTGGCCACACTGGAGGAGAGACACTGAGCCTGGCCACACTGGAGGAGAGGACACTGAGCCTGGCCACACTGGAGAAGGACACTGAGCCTGGCCACACTGGAGGAGGACACTGAGCCTGGCCACACTGGAGAGGAGACACTGAGCCTGGCCACACTGGACGAGAAGACACTGAGCCTGGCCACACTGGAGGAGAGGACACTGAGCCTGGCCACACTGGAGAGAGGACACTGAGCCTGGCCACACTGGACGAGAGGACACTGAGCCTGGCCACACTGGAGGGAGGACACTGAGCCTGGCCACACTGGAGAGAGACACTGAGCCTGGCCACACTGGAGGAGAGGACACTGAGCCTGGCCATACTGGAGGAGAGGACACTGAGCCTGGCCACACTGGAGGAGAGGACACTGAGCCTGGCCACACTGGAGGAGAGGACACTGAGCCTGGCCACACTGGAGGAGAGGACACTGAGCCTGGCCACACTGGAGAGGACACTGAGCCTGGCCACATTGGAAGAGAGGACACTGAGCCTGGCCACACTGGACGAGAGGACACTATGCCTGGTCACACTGGAGGAGAGGGCACTGGGCCTGGCCACACTGTAGGAGAGGACACTGAACCTGGCCGCACTGGAGGAAAGAACACTGAGCCTGGCCACATTGGAGGAGGACACTGAGCCTGGCCACACTGGAGGAGAGGACACTGAGCCTGGCCACACTGGAGGAGAGGACACTGACCCTGGCCACACTGGAGGAGAGGACATTGACCCTGGCCACACTGGAGGAGAGGACACTGAGCCTGGCCACACTGGAGGAGAGGACACTGAGCCTGGCCACACTGGAGGAGAGGACACTGAGCCTGGCCACACTGGAGGAGAGGACACTGAGCCTGGCCACACTGGAGGAGAGGACACTGAGCCTGGCCACACTGGAGGAGAGACACTGAGCCTGGCCACTCTGGAGGAGAGGACACTGAGCCTGGCCACACTGGAGGAGAGGACACTGAGCCTGGCCACTCTGGAGGAGAGGACACTGAGCCTGGCCACTCTGGAGGAGAGGACACTGAGCCTGGCCACTCTGGAGGAGAGAACACTGAGCCTGGCCACTCTGGAGGAGAGGACACTGAGCCTGGCCACACTGGAGGAGAGGACACTGAGCCTGGCCACTCTGGAGAGGACACTGAGTCTGGCCAAAGTGGAGGAGAGGACATTGACCCTGGCCACACTGGAGGAGAGGACACTGACCCTGGCCACACTGGAGGAGAGGACACTGAGCCTGGCCACACTGGAGGAGAGGACACTGAGCCTGGCCACACTGGAGGAGAGGACACTGAGCCACACTGGAGGAGAGGACACTGAGCCTGGCCACACTGGAGGAGAGGACACTGAGCCTGGCCACACTGGAGGAGAGGACACTGACCCTGGCCACACTGGAGGAGAGGACACTGAGCCTGGCCACACTGGAGGAGAGGACACTGAGCCTGGCCACACTGGAGGAGAGACACTGAGCCTGGCCACCTGGAGGAGAGGACACTGAGCCTGGCCACACTGGAGGAGAGGACACTGAGCCTGGCCACACTGGAGGAGGACACTGAGCCTGGCCACACTGGAGAGAGACACTGAGCCTGGCCACCTGGAGGAGGGACACTGACCCTGGCCACACTGGAGGAGAGGACACTGAGCCTGGCCACACTGGAGGAGAGGACACTGAGCCTGGCCACACTGGAGGAGAGGACACTGAGCCTGGCCACTCTGGAGGAGAGGACACTGAGCCTGGCCACACTGGAGAGAGGACACTGAGCCTGGCCACACTGGAGAGAGGACACTGAGCCTGGCCACACTGGAGGAGAGGACACTGAGCCTGGCCACACTGGAGAGAGGACACTGAGCCTGGCCACACTGGAGGAGAGGACACTGAGCCTGGCCACACTGGAGGAGAGGACACTGAGCCTGGCCACACTGGAGGAGAGGACACTGAGCCTGGCCAACATGGAGAGAGGACACTGAGCCTGGCCACACTGGAGGAGAGGACACTGAGCCTGGCCACACTGGAGGAGAGGACACTGAGCCTGGCCACACTGGAGGAGAGGACACTGAGCCTGGCCACACTGGAGGAGAGGACACTGAGCCTGACCACACTGGAGGAGAGGACACTGGACCTGGCCACACTGGAGGAGAGGACACTGAGCCTGGCCACACTGGAGGAGAGGACACTGAGCCTGGCCACACTGAGAGAGGACACTGAGCCTGGCCACACTGGAGGAGAGGACACTGAGCCTGGCCACTCTGAGGAGAGGACACTGAGCCTGGCCACCTGGAGGAGAGGACACTGAGCCTGGCCACACTGGAGGAGAGGACACTGAGCCTGGCCACCTGGAGGAGAGGACACTGAGCCTGGCCACACTGGAGGAGAGGACACTGAGCCTGGCCACACTGGACGAGGACACTGAGCCTGGCCACACTGGACGAGAGGACACTGAGCCTGGCCACACTGGAGGAGAGGACACTGAGCCTGGCCACACTGGACGAGAGGACACTGAGCCTGGCCACACTGGACGAGAGGACACTGAGCCTGGCCACACTGGAGGAGAGGACACTGAGCCTGGCCACACTGGACGAGAGGACACTGAGCCTGGCCACACTGGAGGAGAGGACACTGAGCCTGGCCACACTGGACGAGAGGACACTGAGCCTGGCCACACTGGAGGAGAGGACACTGACCCTGGCCACACTGGAGGAGAGGACACTGAGCCTGGCCACACTGGACGAGAGGACACTGAGCCTGGCCACACTGGACGAGAGGACACTGAGCCTGGCCACACTGGACGAGAGGACACTGAGCCTGGCCACACTGGACGAGAGGACACTGAGCCTGGCCACACTGGAGTAGAGGACACTGAGCCTGGCCACACTGGAGGAGAGGACACTGAGCCTGGCCACACTGGAGGAGAGGACACTGAGCCTGGCCACACTGGAGGAGAGGACACTGAGCCTGGCCACACTGGAGGAGAGGACACTGAGCCTGGCCACACTGGACGAGAGGACACTGAGCCTGGCCACACTGGACGAGAGGACACTGAGCCTGGCCACACTGGACGAGAGGACACTGAGCCTGGCCACACTGGACGAGAGGACACTGAGCCTGGCCACACTGGAGGAGAGGACAACGAGAAGAAACATATAACATATAAAATACACAGAAGAATTGATACTGTATATAGCGACAGACTGAGGTGGAAACAGGTACACAGGGGCACAACTGATGTTAAGACACAGATGAGTCATGGATGTCAGGAAGTATTTCTTCAGCCTCAGAGATGTCAGGAAGTATTTATTCAGCCTCAGAGATGTCAGGAAGTATTTATTCAGCCTGAGAGTGGTCGGGAAAGGCATAGAGGACGAAGTGGTGGAGGCAGACTCCATTCATAGTTTTAAGAAAGGGTACGATAAGACCCACGAGGCAAGGAGGAAGTGAACCTGAAGTTGAGAGGCGGGGCCAAGAGATGAGACTCGACCCCTGCAACAACATTTAGGTGAGGACAAGTAATTTGGAGTAATCTGCTAGTTAATTATCCTCTCCACTCTCTCTCTCTCTCTCTCTCTCTCTCTCTCTCTCTCTCTCTCTCTCTCTCTCTCTCTCTCTCTCTCTCTCTCTCTCTCTCTCTCTCTCTCTCTCTCTCTCCCCTCAGTAGCCAGCTTCAGTGTGTAAGTTCATGTCATGGCTCGCTCACCGGAAGTGAGAGAGGGAGGTAGTGAAGGGGGGGAAGGGGGGAGGGTGAGGGAGGGAAGGGGGAGGAGTGAAGGAAGGAAGGTTAAGACATTCTCACACTTACTCGAGTTTTTATAACCCCGGGAATTTTACCGTGAGGGAGACTGTGGGAGTGAGGGAGGGAGACTGTGGGAGTGAGGGAGGGAGACTGTGGGAGTGAGGGAGGGAGACTGTGGAAGCTAGGTAGAGACAGGGAGGTAAACTGTGGAAGGGAGGTAAAGAGGCAGTCTACCTGGAGGGTGTTCTAGGGGGTCATCGCTCCTGTGGCCCTGTCTATGACCAGGCCTCGTGGTGGATCGGGACCTGATCAACCAGGCTGTTACTGCTGGCCGCACGCAAACCGATGTAGGAACCACAGCCCGGCTGGTCAGGTGCTGACTTTAGGTTCCTGTCCAGCACCTTGAAGACAGCCAGGGGTTTATTGGTAATCTCCCTTATGTATGCTGGGAGGCTGTTCAACAGTCTTGGGCCCCTCACACTTATTGTGTTGTCTCTTATCGTACTCATGACCTCCCTGCTTTTTACTGGGGATGTACTTCCTGCCGAGTCTTCTGTTATCGTAGGGAGTGATTTCCGTGTGCAAATTTGGGTCTAGTTCCTCTAGGATTTTCCAGGTGTAAATTATGATGTATCTTTCTCGTCTGCGCTCCAAGGAGTACTGGTCAAGAGACTTCAAATGTTTCCAGTAATTACGGTGCTTGACTGTACATGAAGTGAAAGTTCTCTGTATATTCTCCAGATCAACAATTTCACCTGTGTTGAAAGTTGCTGTTAGTGTACCGCAATATTCCAGCCTAGAGAGAACAAGTGACTTGAAAAGGATCATCACTGGCTTGGCATCCCTTGTTTTGAAGGTTCTCATTATCCATCCTATCATTTTCCTAGCAAATGTGATAATGACTTTGTTGTTATCTTACAACCCTTTCAAAGATTTTATGTGGGACAGTGTTATTGATATGTTATTCTTTGGTATTGCTTTACTGTCACCTTTGTGGAGTGGGGTTATGTCTGTTGTTTGTAGTGAGTGTGGGATAACCCCCGTGTCTAGGCTCCCTCTCCGTAGAATATTTAAGGCCTGTGGAAGGTGTTTCTTGCAGTTCTTGATGAACACAGGTTCCACCAGTCTGGTCCTGGGGCAGAGTGCTTGGCCGTGTTGTTAATTATTTTTCAAAGTCCTGTGATGTTAGGGTTTTGTCAGAAATTCTGGAAATATTAACCAAAATTTGTCTCAGCCATGAAAAAATAGTTCAGATTGTTGACCTTAGTCTGATTAACAGTTCACTGAACACTGAGTTATATTGAGACTTCTGTATCTCTCTCATTTGTTTGTTGTCATCAGTGTAAGACCCATCTTGTTTAAGCAAGGACACAATACTAGATGTGGTTTTTGCTCTAGATCTGATATATGAAAGTTAATGTTTTCGGTTCTTTTTGTCCTGGCTCCTGTGTGAAACGTCTCTCTCTAGTTTAAATCTCTGTTTTTCCTTAGGGATTATGCCTTGCACATACCTCAAGTGCCACAGTTAATCCTTTCTAGGCACAGGTTTAGATCTGTGTAGTCTAGGATATCTTCCCAATGTTTTAAGGACACGTTTAATTCGATCCGACTGAAGTTAAATCTGGTGAGGCTCCATCATAACTCATCATATTTTGCTGGTCAGGAGTCCTGTGCTTATATGTCATGGTCAGGAGTCCTGTGCTTACATGTCATGGTCAGGAGTCCTGTGCTTATATGTCATGGTCAGGAGTCCTGTGCTTACATGTCATGGTCAGGAGTCCTGTGCTTACATGTCATGGTCAGGAGTCCTGTGCTTACTGTCATGGTCAGAGTCCTGTGCAGTCATGGTCAGGAGTCCTGTGCTTACATGTCATGGTCAGGAGTCCTGTGCTTACATGTCATGGTCAGGAGTCCTGTGCTTACATGTCATGGTCAGGAGTCCTGTGCTTACATGTCATGGTCAGGAGTCCTGTGCTTACATGTCATGGTCAGGAGTCCTGTGCTTACATGTCATGGTCAGGAGTCCTGTGCTTACATGTCATGGTCAGGATCGTGTGCTTACATGTCATGGTCAGGATCGTGTGCTTACATGTCATGGTCAGGAGTCTGTGCTTACATGTCATGGTCAGGAGTCCTGTGCTTACATGTCATGGTCAGGAGTCCTGTGCTTACATGTCATGGTCAGGAGTCCTGTGCTTACATGTCATGGTCAGGAGTCGTGTGCTTACATGTCATGGTCAGGAGTCGTGTGCTTACATGTCATGGTCAGGAGTCCTGTGCTTACATGTCATGGTCAGGAGTCCTGTGCTTACATGTCATGGTCAGGAGTCTGTGCTTACATGTCATGGTCAGGAGTCCTGTGCTTTCATGTATGGTCGAGTCGTGCTTCATGCATGGTCAGGAGTCCTGTGCTTACATGTCATGGTCAGGAGTCCTGTGCTTACATGTCATGGTCAGGAGTCCTGTGCTTACATGTCATGGTCAGGAGTCCTGTGCTTACATGTCATGGTCAGGAGTCCTGTGCTTACATGTCATGGTCAGGAGTCCTGTGCTTACATGTCATGGTCAGGAGTCCTGTGCTTACATGTCATGGTCAGGAGTCCTGTGCTTACATGTCATGGTCAGGAGTCCTGTGCTTACATGTCATGGTCAGGAGTCCTGTGCTTACATGTCATGGTCAGGAGTCCTGTGCTTATATGTCATGGTTCATAGGGAGTCCTGTGCTTACATGTCATGGTCAGGAGTCCTGTGCTTACATGTCATGGTCAGGAGTCCTGTGCTTTGTCATGGTCATCTGTGACTGTCAGGAGTCCTGTGCTCATGTCATGGTCAGGAGTCCTGTGCTTACATGTCATGGTCAGAGTCCTGTGCTTACATGTCATGGTCAGAGTCCTGTGCTTACATGTCATGGTCAGGAGTCCTGTGCTTACATGTCATGGTCAGAGTCCTGTGCTTACATGTCATGGTCAGTCTTGCTTATGTCATGGTCAGATCCTGTGCTTACATGTCATGGTCAGAGTCCTGTGTTACATGTCATGGTCAGAGTCCTGTGCTTAATGTCATGGTCAGAGTCTTGTGCTTACATGTCATGGTCAGGAGTCCTTGTTAATGTCTGGTCACTTTTGTTTTGATTGAATTGTCTTTGATATTGGTATATTTGGCTCCACATGTCATGGTCATCTGTGCTCACTATATGGTCAGATCTTTGTTGTCCATCTTGTTGGCTCCACTCTTTGTTGGCTCCACTCTTTGTTGGCTCCACTCTTTGATGGCTCCACTCTTTGTTGGCTCCACTCTTTGTTGGCTCCACTCTTTGATGGCTCCACTCTTTGTTGGCTCCACTCTTTGTTGGCTCCACTCTTTGTTGGCTCCACTCTTTGATGGCTCCACTCTTTGTTGGCTCCACTCTTTGTTGGCTCCACTCTTTGTTGGCTCCACTCTTTGATGGCTCCACTCTTTGTTGGCTCCACTCTTTGTTGGCTCCACTCTTTGTTGGCTCCACTCTTTGATGGCTCCACTCTTTGTTGGCTCCACTCTTTGTTGGCTCCACTCTTTGTTGGCTCACTCTTTGTTGGCTCCACTTTGTTGGCTCCACTCTTTGTTGGCTCCACTCTTTGTTGGCTCCTACTCTTTGTTGGCTCCACTCTTTGTTGGCTCCACTCTTTGTTGGCTCCACTCTTTGTTGGCTCCACTCTTTGTTGGCTCCACTCTTTGTTGGCTCCACTCTTTGTTGGCTCCACTCTTTGTTGGCTCCACTCTTTGTTGGCTCCACTCTTTGTTGGCTCCACTCTTTGTTGGCTCCACTCTTTGTGGCTCCACTCTTGTTGGCTCCACTCTTTGTTGGCTCCACTCTTTGTTGGCTCCACTCTTGATGGCTCCACTCTTTGTTGGCTCCACTCTTTGTTGGCTCCACTCTTTGTTGGCTCCATCTTTGTTGGCTCCACTCTTTGTTGGCTCCACTCTTTGTTGGCTCCACTCTTTGTTGGCTCACTCTTCTGTTGGCTCCACTCTTTGTTGGCTCCACTCTTTGTTGGCTCACTCTTTGATGGCTCCACTCTTTGTTGGCTCCACTCTTTGTTGGCTCCACTCTTTGTTGGCTCCACTCTTTGTGGCTCCACTCTTTGATGCTTTTGATTGGTCCTCTTTGATAGGCTCACACTCTTGTGGCTCCTGTGTATCTTTGTTGCTACACTGTCTGCTGGTGTTATGACTTATTACACTGTTGCTTGGTGTTATGACATTATTACATGTCTGCTGTGTTATGACATTATTACCTGTCTGCTGGTGTTATGACATTATTACACTGTCTGCTGGTGTTATGACATTATTACACTGTCTGCTGGTGTTATGACATTATTACACTGTCTGCTGGTGTTATGACATTATTACACTGTCTGCTGGTGTTATGACATTATTACACTGTCTGCTGGTGTTATGACATTATTACACTGTCTGCTGGTGTTATGACATTATTACACTGTCTGCTGGTGTTATGACATTATTACACTGTCTGCTGGTGTTATGACATTATTACACTGTCTGCTGGTGTTATGACATTATTACACTGTCTGCTGGTGTTATGACATTATTACACTGTCTGCTGGTGTTATGACATTATTACACTGTCTGCTGGTGTTATGACATTATTACACTGTCTGCTGGTGTTATGACATTATTACACTGTCTGCTGGTGTTATGACATTATTACACTGTCTGCTGGTGTTATGACATTATTACACTGTCTGCTGGTGTTATGACATTATTACACTGCTGGTGTTATGACATTATTACACTGCTGGTGTTATAACATTATTACACTGTCTGCTGGTGTTATCTGTGTTATGCCATTATTACAGTCTGCTGGTGTTATATGTGTTATAACATTATTACACTGCTGGTGTTATATGTGTTATAACATTATTACACTGTCTGCTGGTGTTTTATGTGTTATAACATTATTACACTGCTGGTGTTATACATTTATTACACTGCTGGTGTTATGAACATTATTACACTGTCTGCTGTGTTATGTTATTACACTGCTGGTGTTATAACATTATTACACTGTCTGCTGGTGTTATATGTGTTATGACATTATTACAGTCTGCTGGTGTTATATGTGTTATAACTTATTACACTGCTGGTATTATATGTGTTATAACATTATTACACTGTCTGCTGGTGTTATATGTGTTATAACATTATTACACTGTCTGCTGGTGTTATCTGTGTTATAACATTATTACACTGTCTGCTGGTGTTATCTGTGTTATAACATTATTACACTGTCTGCTGGTGTTATAATTATTACACTCTACTGGTGTTATAACATTATTACACTGTCTCTGGTATTGTTATAACATTATTACACTCTGTGTGTTATAACATTATTACACTGCTCCTGGTGTTATCTGTTATAACACTTGCCTCCTGTGTGTTATCTGTTATAACATGCTCCTGGTGTTATCTTGTTATAACACTGCCTCCTGGTGTTATGCCTGTTATAACACTGCCTCCTTGTGTTATGTCTGTTATTACACTGCCTCCTGGTGTTATGCCTGTTGTAACACTGCCTCCTTGTGTTATGTCTGTTATAACACTGCTTCCTAGTGATATCTCTGTTATAACACTGCCTCCTGGTTTTATGTTTGTTATAACACTGCCTCCTGGTGTTATATCTGTGATAACACTGCCTCCTGGTGTTATATCTGTGATAACACTGCCTCCTGGTGTTATGTCTGTTATAACACTGCCTCCTGGTGTTATATCTGTTATAACACTGCCTCCTGGTGTTATATCTGTTATAACACTGCCTCCTGGTGTTATCTCTGTTATAACACTGCCTCCTGGTGTTATCTCTGTTATAACACTGCCTCCTGGTGTTATCTCTGTTATAACACTGCCTCCTGGTGTTATGTCTGTTATAACACTGCCTCCTGGTGTTATGTCTGTTATAACACTGTCTCCTGGTGTTATGTCTGTTATAACACTGCCTCCTAGTGTTATGTCTGTTATAACACTGCCTCCTGGTGTTATGTCTGTATAACACTGTCTCCTGGTGTTATGTCTGTAATAACTGCCTCCTGGTGTTATGTCTGTTATAACACTGCCTCCTGGTGTTATGTCTTATAACACTGCCTCCTGGTGTTATGTCTGTTATAACACTGCCTCCTGTTGTTATGTCTGTTATAACACTGCCTCCTGTTGTTATGTCTGTTATAACACTGCCTCCTGGTGTTATGTCTGTTATAACACTGCCTCCTGGTGTTATGTCTGTTATAACTGCCTCCTGGTGTTATGTCTGTTATAAACTGCCTCGTGTTATCTGACTGTGTTATGTCTGTTATAACACTGCTCCTGGTGTTATGTCTGTTAACTGCCTCCTGGTGTTATGTCTGTTATAACACTGCCTCCTGGTGTTATGTCTGTTAAAGTAACTGCCTCTGTGTTATCTGATATGCTGGTGTTAATGTCTGTTAAATCTGCCGTTCAAGATGTTGATTGGAATTTCGACATGTTAAAGTTTTGGTAAGTGTGTGTTAAAGTGTTGGTAAGTGTGTGTTAAAGTGTTGGTAAGTGTGTGTTAAAGTGTTGGTAAGTGTGTGTTAAAGTGTTGGTAAGTGTGTGTTAAAGTGTTGGTAAGTGTGTGTTAAAGTGTTGGTAAGGGAGACTGTGGGAGGGAGGAGGGAGTGAGTGGGAGGAGAGGGAAGGGAGACTGTGGGAGGGAGGAGGGAGTGAGTGGGAGGAGAGGGAAGGGAGACTGTGGGAGGGAGGAGGGAGTGAGTGGGAGGAGAGGGAAGGGAGACTGTGGGAGGGAGGAGGGAGTGAGTGGGAGGAGAGGGAAGGGAGACTGTGGGAGGGAGGGTATATCTAAGAGTAGTGTTAGTGATGGGTGTAGAAGCCTGAATGAAGGTGATGATTGATGAATGAGACAAACTGGGAAGTAATGAAGGTGATGATTGATGAATGAGACAAACTAGGAAGTAATGAAGGTGATGATTGATGAATGAGACAAACTGGGAAGTAATGAAGGTGATGATTGATGAATGAGACAAACTAGGAAGTAATGAAGGTGATGATTGATGAATGAGACAAACTAGGAAGTAATGAAGGTGATGATTGATAAATGAGACAAACTGGGAAGTAATGGGGGATGAGTGAGTGATGGGGAGTGCTGCGGAATGTGTTAAAAGAGGAAATGGGGAATGGATGTGAGAGGTGATGTACTCACCTATATGTCGTTGCAGGGGTCGATTCACAGTTCCTGTGTGTGTGTGTGTGTCCTCTCAGTATCTTATACGTCGTGATCATGTCTCCTCGGGTTCTCCTAGTGAGGTCAGGTTTAGTTCCTCTCGTCTCCCCTCATACTTCCCACACTGTCACTAATCTAGTTGAAAACCTTGACCTGCTTAACCAGATGTGGGTTGTACACTGGCGCTGCATACTCCAATATAGACCTAGCATATGTCGTTTATAAGGTCCTTAATGACGCCTTGTTGACCTTCCTGAAAGATGCTCATAAATTTACCACTCTAGTGTTGGTTTTAGCAGTTAATGTGTTTCAGGTGATGTGTTGGTCAGTGTGTTGACCCTGAGGTCCTTCTCTTCCAGGCAGGTTGATGAGTGTCTTAGGTGATATGTTTGTCACTATGTTGACCCTGAGGTCCTGGTTCTGAGGTTACTATAATCCTCAGAGGTTAGATTGATTCTGCTTCAGTCTGGGTAGATAGATAACTCAGCCTAGATAGACTGATACCTCAGCCTTGATAGTCTGGACGTCAGCTGCTGACGTCAGCAGCTGACGTCCAGACACTTAAAAGTTTTGTTGCTCTAGATATGTCAGAGAGCAGTGAAAGGCAGGAGTATGTGGAGGGCAGGTGTGTGGAGGGCAGGTGTGTGGAGGACAGGTGTGTAGAGGACAAGTGTGTGGAGGACAGGTGTGTGGAGGGCAGGTGTGTGGAGGACAGGTGTGTAGAGGACAAGTGTGTGGAGGGCAGGTGTGTGGAGGACAGGTGTGTGGAGGGCAGGTGTGTAGAGGACAAGTGTGTGGAGGGCAGGTGTGTGGAGGACAGGTGTGTGGAAGACAGGTGTGTGTGTGTGAAAACTTTGCAGAGTGAATTATGCCTTGATAAATCTCCACAGATTAAATCATGCCTTGATAAAGCTCTACAGAGTGAATTATGCCTTGATAAAGCTCTACAGAGTAAGTCATGCGTTGATAGAGCTTTACAGAGTAAGTCATGCGTTGATAGAGCTTTACAGAGTAAGTCATGCGTTGATAGAGCTTTACAGAGTAAGTCATACATTGATAGAGCTTTACAGAGTAAGTCATGCATTGATAGAGCTTTACAGAGTAAGTCATGCCTTGATAGAGCTTTACATAGTAAGTCATGCCTTGATAAAGCTCTACAGAGTAGTCATGCCGTGATAAAGCTCTACAGAGTAAGCCATGCCTTGATAAAGCTCTACAGAGTAAGTCATGTGATAAAGCTCTACAGAGTAAGTCATGTGATGAAGCTCTACAGAGTAAGTCATGCCGTGATAAAGCTCTACAGAGTAAGTCATGCCATGATAAAGCTCTACAGAGTAAGTCATGCCGTGATAAAGCTCTACAGAGTAAGTCATGCGTGATAAAGCTCTACAGATTAAGTCATGCCGTGATAAAGCTCTACAGAGTAAGTCATGCCGTGATAAAGCTTTACAGAGTAAGTCATGTGATAAAGCTCTACAGAGTAAGTCATGCCGTGATAAAGCTCTACAGAGTAAGTCATGCCGTGATAAAGCTCTACAGAGTAAGTCATGCTGTGATAAAGCTCTACAGAGTAAGTCATGTCGTGATAAAGCTCTACAGAGTAAGTCATGCCGTGATAAAGCTCTACAGAGTAAGTCATGCCATGATAGAGCTCTACAGAGTAAGTCATGCCGTGATAAAGCTCTACAGAGTAAGTCATGCCGTGATAAAGCTCTACAGAGTAAGTCATGCCATGATAAAGCTCTACAGAGTAAGTCATGTGATAAAGCTCTACAGAGTAAGTCATGCCGTGATAAAGCTCTACAGAGTAAGTCATGCCGTGATAAAGCTCTACAGAGTAAGTCATGTGATAAAGCTCTACAGAGTAAGTCATGCCGTGATAAAGCTCTACAGAGTAAGTCATGCCGTGATAAAGCTCTACAGAGTAAGTCATGCCGTGATAAAGCTCTACAGAGTAAGTCATGCGTGATAAAGGTCTACAGAGTAAGTCATGCTGTGATAAAGCTTTACAGAGTAAGTCATGCCATGATAAAGCTCTACAGAGTAAGTCATGCCATGATAAAGCTCTACAGAGTAAGTCATGGCGTGATAAAGCTCTACAGAGTAAGTCATGCCATGATAAAGCTCTACAGAGTAAGTCATGCCGTGATAAAGCTCTACAGAGTAAGTCATGCCGTGATAAAGCTCTACAGAGTAAGTCATGTGATAAAGCTCTACAGAGTAAGTCATGCCGTGATAAAGCTCTACAGAGTAAGTCATGCCGTGATAAAGCTTACAGAGTAAGTCATGCCTGATAAAGCTCTACAGAGTAAGTCATGCGTGATAAAGCTCTACAGAGTAAGTCATGCCGTGATAAAGCTTACAGAGTAAGTCATGCCATGATAAAGCTCTACAGAGTAAGTCATGCTGGGATAAAGCTCTACAGAGTAAGTCATGCCGTGATAAAGCTCTACAGAGTACGTCATGCCATGATAAAGCTATACAGAGTAAGTCATGCCTGATAAAGCTTACAGAGTAAGTCATGGGATAAAGCTCTACAGATAAGTCATGCCGTGATAAAGCTCTACAGAGTAAGTCATGCCATGATAAAGCTATACAGAGTAAGTCATGCCGTGATAAAGCTCTACAGAGTAAGTCATGTGATAAAGCTCTACAGAGTAAGTCATGCCGTGATAAAGCTCTACAGAGTCATGCCATGATAAAGCTCTGCAGAGTAAGTCATGCCGTGATAAAGCTCTACAGAGTAAGTCATGCCATGATAAAGCTCTACAGAGTAAGTCATGCCATGATAAAGCTCTACAGAGTAAGTCATGCCGTGATAAAGCTCTACAGTAGCAGTGGAAACACAGTATCTGCCGTGATAAACTCTACAAGCTCTGCCATGTAAAGCTATGTAAGTCATGCCAGATAAAGCTCTACAGTAAGCTAGTAAAGCTCTCAGAGTAACCAGCCTATAAGTCACAGGATGCCGTAAAGCTCTGGCGCTAGACGCATCGTGATAAGCTCACGAGAGGCCGATACAGCCTACTAAGTCTCATGTAACCTCTCAGTAAAGCTCGTGAAGGCTTACTAGAGTGCACGACTGTGTAAAGAATTGATACTTGGGGGTTTATTAGACTTTAGTAAGGCTTTTGATAGAGTACCGCACCACAGGTGGATAACAGGCCACAACGGGGACGGGAGTAACGGGGAACAACGCCAACAGAGGAATCAAGTGATATTTTTTTTCGTCAATATGTTAAGGATACAACAAGAGTGAGGCGGGTTAACTGTGTTAGAATAACCAGGCGAGGACGCTGTTATGTCGATACAGTTATGTGAGTCCTTCATTATTATATGCCAGTAGGTACAGTTCCGTGGATCAAGAGCCCTTGAGCCTGGAGAAGGCAGTGGTGCGTGTGGGAGGATGTTTGTGGTAAGAGGAGAGGAGAGGCTGGGGAAATTCCCAGTGATGTCTTCACTGCTACTCTGTGTTGTGGGGGAGGGAGGGAGGGAGGGAGGGAGGGGCAGGAAGGCATGAGGGAGGGAGGGAGCAAGGGTTAAGTAGTAAGTAGATTCGTGAGGTGAGGGAGGGGGAAGGTCGTGTGTGTGTGTGTGTGTGTGGTGTGTACTCGCCTTATTGTGCTCACCTAACTGTGGTTGCAGGGGTCGATTCATAGCTCCTGGCCCTGCCTCTTCAATGGTCGCTTCTAGGTCACTCCCTTCCTGCTCCGTGAGCTTTATCCTACCTCTTCTTAAAGCAGTGTATGGATCCTGCCTCCACTGCATCACTTCCCAGACTATTCCACTTCCTGACCACTCTGTGACTGAAGAAATACTTCCTAACATCCCTGTGATTCATCTGAGTCTTCCACTTCCAACTATGATTCCTTGTTGCTGTGTCACATCTCTGGAATATCCAGTATCTGTCCACCTTGTCGATTCCTCTCAGTATTTTATATGTTGTTATCATGTCCCCCCATGTCCCTCCTGTCCTCTCCTCGTAGGACATGCCCTTTAGCTCCGGGACTAGTCTCGTTGCAAACCTTTGCACTTTGCACTTTCTCTAATTCTTAACGTACTTGGCCAGGTGTAGGTTTCAAACTGGTGCTGCATACTCCAATATGGGCCTGACGTACACTGTGTATAGTGCCTGACGTACATGGTGTACAGTATTGTGAATGACTCCTTAATTAGGTTTGCCAGGCGCCCATATGCTGCAGCAGTTATTTTGTTGATGTGCGCCTCAGATATACTTTGTATGATGCTCACTCCAAGATCATTTCCTTGAGTGATGTTTGCAGCCTCTGACCACCTAGCCTGTACTCTGCGGTCTTCTCTGTCCTTCCCCAAGCTTCATAACTTTGCACTTGGTGGGTTAAACTGTAGGAGGAGGCATTTGTCAGACCAGGCTTGCAGCCTGTCCAGATCACCTTTGTAGTCTTACCTGATCCTCATCCGTTTGTTTTCTCCTTATTAGCTTCACATCGTCCGCAAACAGGGACACCTCTGAATCTATCCCTTCCATCATGTCATTCACATATACCAGAAACAGTACCGGCCCTAGGACTGACCCTTGTGGAACCCCACTCAACATATGCGCCCACTCTGACACCTCGTCATGTTCCATCGTTCGTTGGTATAAACCTTAGTAATAAATACCGACAAGTTGGTATAGAAAAACACGTGAGGAAACACTAGGACATATTTGTTAGAAAACGTTTCAGTCCTGAGACCTTGATCACTTCCTATAAATATGTCCTAGTGTTTGCTTACTTGTTTTTCTAAGCCAACATCACTTGTGTTTCCTTCCTCTCAGATGTTCCCTGATCCATTGCTGTACATTTCCTGCTATTCCTGCCTGTTAATCTAGCTTTTGAGCCAGTCTCTTGTGTAGTCTGTGTCGAAAGCCTTCTTACAGTCCACGAAGATGCAGTCTACCCATCCCTCTCACTCCTGTCTTACTACTGTCGCCTTGTCGCAGAACTCCAGTAGGTTTGTGACACACGATTTCCCATCCCTAAAACCATGCTGGTTATCATTTATTAGCTCATTCCTTTCTAAGTGTTCCACCACTTTTCTGATAATCTTTTCCAGTACTTTACATACTATACATATAAGTGACACTGGTCTGTATTTTAATGCTGTCTGTCTCCTTTCTTAAAAAATGGGACTATATTTGCTGTCTTCCACACCTAAGGCAGTTGCCCTGTTTCAACATTGATTGACTATTGTTGTTACTGGCACACAGTGCCTCTGCTCCCTCTCTCAGGACCCATGGAGAGATGTTATCTTGGCCCACCACTTTCAGGTATCTAGTATTGTCTTCACCTCGTCGGTTGTGTGTTGTGTGTTCAGCACTTCCTGGTGCACCTTAATGCCTTGGTTTGCTGGAAGCCTTTCTGTCTTCACTGTAAATACCTCCCTAAATCTTATGGTGAGCTCTTCACATACTTCCTGGTTGTTTCTTGTGAGCTCTCCTCCTTCCTTCCTCAGCCTGATTACCTGGTCTTTGACTGTTGTTTTCCTCCTGATGTGGCTGTACAACAGCTTTGGATCAGACATGGCTTTTGTGCTGTGTGTGTTTGTGGTTGTAGAGGTTGAATCTCAGCTCTTGGCTCCGCTTCTCAGCCTGCCTCTTGGTAAGTTCCCTCCTTGTTTCGCCCAGTCTTAAAGCTGTGTATGTTAGCTACTTGGAAACACCACAACGGTACTTGTGACCTCACCCAAGTCTCCTCTTACCTTCACTACCTCACCTGTGACCCTCACCTGTGACCCTCACCACGCCTCACCACGCCTCACCGCCCAACAACACCCACTCTACACGCCCACCCTCCTACACATCCTCCAGGCCACCCACCTACACCCACACACACACTGGCTGCCACCCTCCTACACACCCACACACTGGCTGCCACCCTCCTACACACCCACACACTCTGGCTGCCACCCTCCTACACACACACTGGCTGCCACCCTCCTACACTCACACTCTGGCTGCCACCCTCCTACACACCCACACACTGGCTGCCACCCTCCTACACACCCACACACTCTGGCTGCCACCCTCCTACACACACACTGGCTGCCACCCTCCTACACTCACACTCTGGCTGCCACCCTCCTACACACACACACACACACACACACACACACACACACTGGCTGCCACCAAACTACACACACACACTGGCTGCCATCCTCCTACACACACACACACACACACACACATCTCTCCATGGGTCCTGAGAGAGGGAGCAGAGGCACTGTGTGCCAGTAACAACAATAGTCAATTAATGTTGAAACAGGGCAACTGCCTTAGGTGTGGAAGACAGCAAATATAGTCCCATTTTTTAAGAAAGGAGACAGACAGCATTAAAATACAGACCAGTGTCACTGACATGTCACTCATGCATCAACATGTTAGAGACACTACCAGAGAGAGAGGTGGGGATGATCCAGCAAGACTGGACCTAGTATTCACCTTGAGTAGTTCGGACATCGAGGATATCACGTATGAAAGGCCCCTTGGAGCTAGTGATCATTTGGTTCTGTGTTTTGATTATATAGTTGAGCTACAAGTGGAGAGGGGAGCAGGAATAGGAAGGGAGAAACGAAACTACAAAAGGGGGGACTACACAGGCATGAGGAACTTCCTACAAGACGTTCAGTGGGAGAGAGAATTGGCAGGAAAACCAGTAAAAGAAATGATGGAATATGTGACAACCAAATGCAAAGAGGCAGAGGAGAGGTTTGTCCCCAAGGGAAACAGAAGTAATGGGAAGACCAGAACGAGTCCTTGGTTCACCCAGAGGTGTAGGGAGGCAAAAACTAAGTGTAATAGAGAATGGAAAAAGTACAGAAGACAAATGACCCAGAAAAATAAAGAGATTAGCCGAAGAGCCAGAAACGAATATGCACAGGTAAGAAGGGAGGCTCAGCGACAATATGAAAATGATATAGCATCAAAAGTCAAGTCTGACCCGAAGCTGTTGTATAGCCACATCAGGAGGAAAACAACAGTCAAGGACCAGGTAATCAGGCTGAGAAAAGAAGGTGGGGAGTTCACAAGAAACGACCAAAAGGTATGTGAGGAGCTCAACATGAGATTTAAAGAAGTATTTACAGAGGAGACAGGAAGGACTCCAGGAATTCAGAATAGGGAGATATACGTACCAACAAGTGCTGGATGAAATACACACAACCGAGGAGAAGGTGAAGAAGCTGCTATGTGAACTCGATACCTCAAAAGCGGTGGGACCGGACAACATCTCTCCGTGGGTCCTTAGAGAGGGAGCAGAGATGTTGTGTGTGCCACTAACACAAATCTTCAACACATCCATTGAAACTGGGCAACTACCTGAGGTGTGGAAGATGGCAAATGTAGTCCCAATTTTTAAGAAAGGAGACAGACACGAGGCATTAAACTACAGACCTGTGTCACTGACATGTATAATATGCAAAGTCATGGAGAAGATCATCAGGAGGAGAGTGGTGGAGCACCTAGAAAGACACAAGCTTATAAACGACAACCAGCACGGTTTCAGGGAAGGAAAATCCTGTGTCACAAACCTACTGGAGTTTTATGACAAGATAACAGAAGTAAGACACGAGAGAGAGGGGTGGATAGACTGCATTTTCTTGGACTGCAAGAAGGTGTTCGACACAGTTCCTCACAAGAGGTTAATGTTGATTGATGTTGATTGTATATTCTCCCTGTCAGAGAATATCTGACAGGGAGGCAACAACGAGTCATGGTAAGTGACGAGGTGTCAGAGTGGGCACCTGTGACGAGTGGGGTTCCACAAGGGTCAGTCCTAAGACCTGTACTGTTTTTGGTATATGTGAATGACATAACGGAAGGGATAGACTCAGAAGTGTCCCTGTTTGCAGATGATGTGAAGTTAATGAGAAGAATTAAATCAGTCGAGGATCAGGCTGTACTACAAAGAGACCTGGACAGGCTACAAGCCTGGTCCAGTAACTGGCTCCTTGAATTTAACCCTGCCAAATGTAAAGTCATGAAGATCGGGGAAGGGCAAAGAAGACCGCAGGCAGAGTATAGTCTAGGTGGCCAAAGACTGCAAACCTCACTCAAGGAAAAAGATCTTGGGGTGAGTATAATACCGAGCACATCTCCTGAGGCACACATCAATCAGATAACTGCTGCAGCATACGGGCGGCTGGCAAACCTAAGAATAGCGTTCCAATACCTCACTAAGGAATCATTCAAGACTCTGTACACCATATACGTCAGGCCCATACTGGAGTATGCAGCACCAGTTTGGAACCCACACCTGGTCAAGCACGTCAAGAAATTAGAGAAAGTGCAAAGGTTTGCAACAAGACTAGTCCCAGAGCTAAGGGAATGTCCTACGAAGAAAGGTTAAGGGAAATCGGCCTGACGACACTAGAGGACAGGAGGGTTAGGGGAGACATGATAACGACATATAAAATAGTGCGAGAAATAGACAAGGTGGACAGAGACAAGATGTTCCAGAGATGGGACACAGAAACAAGGGGTCACAATTGGAAGTTGAAGACCCCTATGAGTCAAAGGGATGTTAGGAAGTATTTCTTCAGTCATAGAGTTGTCAGGAAGTGGAATAGCCTAGAAAGCGACATAGTGGAGGCAGGAACCATACATAGTTTTAAGACGAGGTTTGATAAAGCTCATGGAGCAGGGAGAGAGAGGACCTAGTAGCAATCAGTGAAGAGGCGGGGCCAGGAGCTATGAATCGACCCCTGCAACTACAAATAGGTGAGTACACACACACACACACACACACTGGCTGCCATCCTCCTACACGCCCACACACACTGGCTGCCATCCTCCTACACGCCACACCCCACTGGCTGCCACCTTCCTACCCACACACACTGGCTGCCATCCTCCTACACGCCCACACACACTGGCTGCCATCCTCCTACACGCCCACACACACTGGCTGCCACCTTCCTACACGCACACACACTGGCTGCCATCCTCCTACACGCCCACACACACTGGCTGCCATCCTCCTACACGCCCACACACACTGACTGCCATCCTCCTCCCCACACACGCTGCCACTCTACACGCCACACACACTGGCTGCCATCCTCCTACACGCCCACACACACTGGCTGCCATCCTCCTACACGCCACACACACTGGCTGCCATCCTCCTACACGCCATTCTACACACACCTGCTGCCATCCTCCTACACGCCCACACACACTGACTGCCATCCTCCTACACGCCCACACACACTGGCTGCCATCCTCCTACACGCCACACACACTGGCTGCCATCCTCTCACACGCCACCACACACACCCGGCTGCCATCCTCCTACACGCCACACACACTGGCTGCCATCCTCCTACACGCCCACACACACTGCTGCCATCCTCCTACACGCCCACACACACTTGCTGCCATCCTCCTACACGCCACACACACACTGGCTGCCATCCTCCTACACGCCCACACACACTGCTGCCATCCTCCTACACGCCACACACACACTGCTGCCATCCTCCTACACGCCCACACACACTGGCTGCCATCCTCCTACACGCCCACACACACTGCTGCCATCCTCCTACACGCCCACACACACTGGCTGCCATCCTCCTACACCGCCACCTACACACACTGGCTGCCATCCTCCTACACGCCCACACACACTGCTGCCATCCTCTCCGCCACACTGCTGCCACCTACACGCCCACACACACCTGCTGCCATCCTCCTACACGCCCACACACACTGCTGCCATCCTCCTACACGCCCACACACACTGGCTGCCATCCTCCTACACGCCCACACACACTGGCTGCCATCCTCCTACACGCCACACACACTGCTGCCATCCTCCTACACGCCCACACACACTGGCTGCCATCCTCCTACACGCCCACACACACTGGCTGCCATCCTCCTACACGCCCACACACACACTGGCTGCCATCCTCCTACACGCCCACACACACACTGGCTGCCATCCTCCTACACGCCCACACACACTGGCTGCCATCCTCCTACACGCCACACACACACTGGCTGCCATCCTCCTACACGCCCACACACACTGGCTGCCATCCTCCTACACGCCCACACACACTGCTGCCATCCTCCTACACGCCCACACACACTGCTGCCATCCTCCTACACGCCCACACACACACTGGCTGCCATCCTCCTACACGCCACACACACTGGCTGCCATCCTCCTACACGCCCACACACACTTGCTGCCATCCTCCTACACGCCCACACACACTGGCTGCCATCCTCCTACACGCCCACACACACTGGCTGCCATCCTCCTACACGCCCACACACACTGGCTGCCATCCTCCTACACGCCCACACACACACTGACTGCCATCCTCCTACACGCCACACACACACTGACTGCCATCCTCCTACACGCCCACACACACACTGACTGCCATCCTCCTACACGCCCACACACACTGCTGCCATCCTCCTACACGCCCACACACACACTGACTGCCATCCTCCTACACGCCCACACACACTGGCTGCCATCCTCCTACACGCCCACACACACTGCTGCCATCCTCCTACACGCCCACACACACTGACTGCCATCCTCCTACACGCCCACACACACTGACTGCCATCCTCCTACACGCCCACACACACACTGACTGCCATCCTCCTACACCCCACACACACACCTGACTGCCATCCTCCTACACGCCCACACACACACTGGCTGCCATCCTCCTACACGCCCACACACACACTGACTGCCATCCTCCTACACGCCCACACACACTGACTGCCATCCTCCTACACGCCCACACACACTGGCTGCCATCCTCCTACACGCCCACACACACACTGACTGCCATCCTCCTACACGCCCACACACACTTGCTGCCATCCTCCTACACGCCCACACACACACTGACTGCCATCCTCCTAGCCACCTGGCCATCACCCACACACTGACTGCCATCCTCCTACACGCCCACACACACTGGCTGCCATCCTCCTACACGCCCACACACACTGGCTGCCATCCTCCTACACGCCCACACACACACTGGCTGCCATCCTCCTACACGCCCACACACACACTGGCTGCCATCCTCCTACACGCCCACAACACACTGTCCATCCTCCTACACCCCACACACACACTGGCTGCCATCCTCCTACACGCCCACACACACATGGCTGCCATCCTCCTACACGCCCACACACACTGGCTGCCATCCTCCTACACGCCCACACACACACTGGCTGCCATCCTCCTACACGCCCACACCACACTGGCTGCCATCCTCCTACACGCCCACACACACACTGGCTGCCATCCTCCTACACGCCTAGATCACATACGCCCATCACACTACTTACGAACACACAATGATCACTAACACGATAAACTATTGTAGCACCTTGCCACCCAGCCTGCCACCCAGCCTGCCACCCAGCCTGCCACCCAGCCTTCACAGGTCGTCTACAACTTCTCAAGAGAGCTGCTATACTCCACACTCAAAATAATGGATTCAAATTTAGATTAAGAAAGTATATAGGAAAGTTTTGGTTTTGGAATATAGTTGATGACTGGAACAGTGTTCCTATATCTGTATCTGAAGCTTCTGATGCAGCTTAGACAAATATATGAGTGAGAGGGGTTGGATTTGAGTGGGACTTGAACATGAGTGAGAGGGTTTACCTTTACCTTTGAAGTTTCGAGAGTTTCACTACTCTCGGAGCCCGGCCATGGGAGAGGTTCGTCTGGTGCTTGCCTGGTCAACCAGGCTGTTGCTGCTGGAGGCCCACTGCCCCAAATATCCATCACAGCCTGGTTGATTTGGCACCTGGTGAAGATATTTGTCCAGTTTCCTCTTGAAGGCTTCTACACTGGTTCCAGCCGTGTTTCTGATATCTTCTGGTAAGATGTTGAATAGTCTGGGACCACAAATGTTAATACAGTGTTCCCTTATTGTCCCCACCGCACCTCTGCTCCTCACTGGGTTTATTTTACACTTCCTCCCATATCTCTCACTCCAGTATGTTGTTATGACAGTGTGCAGATTTGGGACAAGGTCCTCGAGTACTTTCCAGGTATATATTATCATGTATCTCTCTCTCCTCCGCTCCAGTGAGTGAATGAATGGTTCAGAGAACCGACGAGTTGGTAAATTAGACACATATGCAACACTTGGGTGTCTTATTGAGGAAACGTTTCGCCACACAGTGGCTTCATCAGTCCATACAAAGGAGAATCGTGAAGAACAGGAGGAGTGTGAGGTTGTCAGTCCCTCAATCTTGAGTCGATGTTGTCAAGATTGATGGACTGACAACATCGACTCAAGATTGAGGGACTGACAACCTCACACTCCTCCTGTTCTTCACGATTCTCCTTGTATGGACTGATGAAGCCACTGTGTGGCGAAATGTTTCTCAATAAAGATACCCAAGTGTTCATATGGTCTAAGACCAGCCCAGTGAGTACATGTTCAAGACTCTGTATTTGTTCCAGCTCAGATATTTATCCTGCCCCTGAACGGTGTCGTCAGCACAGAGCAGTATTCTAAGTGAGGAGCACTGGCGATTTGAAGAGTGTCACCATCGGCATTATTTTCCTTGTTTTGAAAGTTCTCAATACCACCCCGTCATCTTCCTGGCTGTGGTGATCTTTGTCTTATGTTCCTTAAAAAAGGTCCAGTTGACATAATATTCCCAGGTCTTTTACGTGTTCCTTTCGTTCTGACACTCTTTAGTTTTCATACAGTGTCCTTTTGAGTTCTTCATTCTTTCCTACCTCAGCAGTCTGAAACTTATCACCATTGAACGTCATTTTGTTCTCCACTCCCACTGGAAAAACTCTTATGTCTTCGTGACCTTTTTCAGTGTTTCTACCGTATGATTTCATGCTTATTTTAGTGTGTATCGCATGATACAAAGTGTGACTGGTGTTTTTATCTATGTCTGCTATGAGGATGAGAAACAGCAGTGGTGTAGGAAGTCCTTGGGGCACTGGCTTTGACCTCGCTGATGAGTGGGACTTGCACATGAGTGTGAGAGGGTTAGATTTAGTGGGACTTCACATGAGTGAAGTTTTTACGCAATGAGTAATTGGTTTCATGGGCTTTACATGATGGAGATCAGAATGAGGGCTGCACAGTGAGGCCTTATAAGGGTGTATAAAGCTGAATAACCTCTGGACTTGTTGCTAACACTTCGATATAAATCCCATTTTGATATAAAACCCCTTCTTGATATAAATAAATTTGCATATGGTTCAATTTAAAACTCCAGTGATACATGTTAAGACTTTTATTTTTCCCGCTCAGATATTTTCCCCCCTGAACGGGTCGTCGCATTGGCAGTATTCTAATGAGGGAGACTGGCGATTTGAAGGGTCACCATCGGCATTTTTTTCCTTGTTTTTAAAGTTTCAAAACCCCCTCATCTTCCTTGTCGGGTCTTTGTCTTATGTTCCCTTTAAAAAAAAGGTCAGTTTACATAATTATTCCCCGGTCTTTTTGTGTTCCTTTCGTTCATTTGGGGACACTCTTTGAGTTTTGATACAGTGTTTTTTGAGTTCTTTATTCTTTCCATATCAGCAGCTGAAACTTATCCCCATTGAACGTCATTTTTTCTCCACTCCACTGAAAAAACCCCTTTTTCTTCTGAATTTTTTAGTGTCTTCACCGTAGTGACTTTTATGCTTATTTTAGTGTTATCTCAAATGTGTAAAAAGTGTGACTGTGTTTTTTTCATGTCTGCTATGAATATGAGAAAAAAACAGGGGGGACAGTGCCTTGGGGCACTGGCTTTTTACCTCTGATGAGTGGGGCTTCCATGGGGAGAGGGGGTTGATTTTAGGGGACTTTACATGGTGAGGGGAGATTTGAGTGGGACTTGCACATGAGTGGGGGGGTTAAAGAATT
>WNWK01008770.1:0-81951 GCA_009830355.1 Cherax destructor
ACTGTTATGAGGTGTCTTGTGTGACACTGTTATGAGGTGTCTTGTGTGACACTGTTATGGGGTGTCTTGTGTGACACTGTTATGAGGTGTCTTGTGTGACACTGTTATGAGGTGTCTTGTGTGACACTGTTATGAGGTGTCTTGTGTGACACTGTTATGAGGTGTCTTGTGTGACACTGTTATGAGGTGTCTTGTGTGACACTGTTATGAGGTGTCTTGTGTGACACTGTTATGAGGTGTCTTGTGTGACACTGTTATGAGGTGTCTTGTGTGACACTGTTATGAGGTGTCTTGTGTGACACTGATATGTTATGGTGTTTGTGTGACACTGGTATTGTTACCCGGAGTGTCAGGTATTCAGTGGTGCATTCAGAGAGTTTGTGATGGTGGCATGACACAAGTTAAGAGCGTGTATTTGGTGTGTGTCATAACGCGGTGCAAAGGCTTTATTAGAGATGGGTTCATGATGCAGGGGCATGCCATGTAGCACAGAGAAGGTGTCGTGTGACACAGCGTTGGAGTCTTATGGTACAGGGAGATCGGGTGTCGTGGAACCCCGTATATGCGTGCCATAAGACAGAGATAAGGGTGTCTGAGGACACGGTGGAGAAGGAGTATCATGACAAGGTGTGGTAGTGTCCTGCGTGACACTTGTAGACGGCAGCGACTTGACATTGCTCTAAGTATATGATTTTACTTGTGACTTTTATCTTGTACTGTGATTTTGTGTAAATATGTGTTTACACAGATTATTAGATTATATGTTTTTATTCAGATTATATGTTTTTATATTAATAATAATATATAATATATAATAAATATTGAAAATCTGATACAGTGGACCCTCGCCATTCGAATTTAATCCGTTCCAGGAGCTTGTTCTTAACGTGAAATGTTGAAGGCGATTTAATTTTCCCATAAGAAATAATGGAAATACAATTAATCCGTTCAGAAATCCAAAAATATATAAAAAATATTATATTTTAATAAAATTAAGCTTCTACATAGACAAAAACATTAAATACTACAGTGCTGTACTACTAAAAGTATTAGTAAATAAATGCAAGTCTTTTTACTTACCATTATTGAAGATTGTTGATGGCATATGGAAGAGAGGGAGTAGGAGGGAGGGAGGGAGGGGTTATTGTTTGGAAGGGGAATCCCCTTCCAGAAGGACTTCAGGTACCAAAGCCCTATCTGGGGTTACTTCTTTTCTTTGTCTTTTAATCCCACTAGGACCAGCTTGGGAGTTACTGGACACTTTAACAAAATAACTGTCCACAGTCCTCTGTTTCTGGCGCCTTTTCAACATGTTCCTGAAGAAGGACATTGTTTGGTCACTGAACATGCTGCTGTTATGGCTTGTTTGAGCTTGTTCAGGGTGGTATTTTCAACAAAACTTTGCAATCTATTCCACATTGTACACATCTCCTTAATCTCTGAAGAAGGCACCTTCTTCAGCCCCTCTTCCTCCTCCTTCTCCCGTGAATCAATAGCCTCAAATCTGGTCTGATGCTCTTCCATTTCCAGCTCTTGCAGCTCTTGAGTTGTTAGCTCTACCCTGTGTCCCTGCACTAGCTCTTCCACATCATCGCCACTCACCTCCAACCCCATGGACTTGCCCAATTCCACAATAGAGTCCACAACAGGCACAGGGTCGGCAGGGTCAGGGTCAGCCTCAAACCCTTCAAAATCCCTCTGTTGGACACAACCTGGCCACAATGGTCTCCAAGCAGAGTTCAAAGTCCTTGAAGTCACTCCCTCCCAAGCCTTGCCTATAAGGCCTATGCAGCTGTAGATATTGAAATGATTCTTCCAGAACTCTCTAAGGGTCAATTCACTGTCCGAGGTCATTTCAAAGCACTTTTCAAACACTGCTTTTGTGTAGAGTTTTTGAAGTTACAGATGACCTGCTGGTCCATGGGCTGGAGGAGAGGAGTGGTGTTGGGAGGCAAGAACTTCATTTTTATGAATTTGAAGTCTTCACACAGTAGGTCTTCCATGTTTTGAGGATGTGAAGGAGCATTGTCCAGCAACAGGAGGCACTTTTGTCCAAACCCTTTTCCTGTAGGTATTTTCTCACACTGGGGCCAAACACTTCATGGATCCAGTCACTGAAAAGGTGCTTTGTGACCCATGCATTCTGACTAGCTCTCCACAAGACACACAATCTACTTTTGACGACATTGTGTCTCTTGAACACTCTGGGATTTTCTGAGTGATACACTAGTAAAGGCTTTAATTTAAAATCCCCACTAGCATTACTACACATCATGAGAGTTAGCCTGTCTTTCATAGGCTTGTGTCCTGGCAGTGCCTTTTCCTCCTGAGTAATGTAGGTCCTGTTGGGCATTTTCTTCCAAAACAGGCCTGTTTCGTCACAATTGAACACTTGTTCAGGTTTCAATTTTTCAGTCTTTATGTAGTCCTGAAACTCCTTTATGAATTTTTCAGCTGCATGTTTGTCTGAACTGACAGCCTCACCATGCCTTACCACATTATGTATGCCACTACGATGTTTAAATCTCTCAAACCAGCCTTTGCTGGCTTTAAATTCACTACCATTACAATCAGCACTGGTTGCAGGCATTTTCTTTAAAAGATCGGCATGCAAGTTCCTTGCCTTTTCACAAATAATTGACTCAGACACACTATCACCCGCTAACTCTTTATCCTTGATCCACACCAGCAACAACTTTTCAATCTCTTCGATTATTTGTGGTCTGTTTTGGCTCGCACAGTAACACCTTTTGCAACATCAGCTTGCTTAATTTCTTCTTTCTTAAGCAGGATAGAAGCGATAGTTGACCTGTTTTTGCCATATATCCTGGCAAGATCACACAATCGCACACCACTCTCGTATTTTTGTATTATTTCCTTCTTCATTTCTACGGTGTTTCTCACTTTTATCAGCCCAGGGGTACCACTAGGAACTTTCTTGGGACCCATGGTAGCTTATTTCACAGTCGCACGTAATGAACAAACTCCAAAAAATTATAATTAAGTGTGAAATGTCTGTGGAAGCGTGCAGGGTATTGTTCTCTCGAGTGTAAACAACGCGGGACTGGCTCTCCACGCCTGCGCTGTGAGGCACCCAAGCGCCTGGGCCGACAGGTCACGAACGTATTCGTTCGACTCGCGATAATTTGTTCGCATGACGATTTCGAATTTTTTGTACTAATGACGATTTGTTCGACTGCCGAGCCGTTCGAATAGCGGGGGTCCACTGTAGTTTTCTTAGTATCCCAAACAGTCGGTTTATTACAAATGGTTATTTTATTTGTAATATGTCAGTATAATATGAAATGCTTAGTTAGCAGTACTCACTTGGTTTGGGCTTAAAGCCCGTGGATAACGACCTGGAAAAGGACAGCCCTAATCACCTTGTGTCTGGCCATGGACTGCAGTACATAATTGGCATTACAAGAGATTAAGACTTACCTTGCTCGTGTAATGTGAGCTTATGGCCTTGAAAGCGCCATTAAGGCCAATATCGATGACTTGACTGAAGGCTTGAGTGTCTCAGGGAATGTTGCACTGTTCGCCACTACATCAGGAATGTTCGTTGCAATCACTCGCAATACAGGTTGCACTTCACCATTCAGTTCTATCATTTGTTCATAGTTTTGTGGTGTTTTCCACAGCAGGGAGAACACGGAGACACAATAACACTACGTGATTAGTTCTACCGCAAATTTCCTGACTCATATAAGGAAACTAGTCTAACTTTCCTAGTTTCCTGAGATTGTTAGAATGAACAAGAGTCAAGAACGCACTGGTCTCTTTGTCTTTTAATGATTAGGAGGCAATGCCCTCGTGACACATGTCTCTCGTCCGTTCCTTGAAGCAATCTGAGGCCCACCTGCCTCATCACCCTTCTCCTCCTCGTCCCCACAAAGGATATGCTGAACTCAGCTTTATTTCTCTTCCTTGCTACACATTGCAACAGTATTCAATACAAGAGGGTAGATTTCTTGTTATTTAGCTATAGATTATAATTCCTAATATGTAGTCCCAATTTGTAGATAAAGTAGAGCGCAGGTTTTCCCTTAATTTTCCTGCTAATGGAGAAAGAGTAATTACTCTCGTTTAACTGTTTTGTAGGTGCAGCAAAACTCTAGCAAGGAGAGGAAAGCTTGCCTCGTGACGCTACGGTACAAACATGTGGGTTTAATCAAGTTGTTTGCGAGGAAGGAAAAGTCCTCTAGCCCCTTGCGGGAGGGCTAAGTCCCTCGGTGGGCTGAGGGGGCTGAGAGATACCCCCTTTACTGGAGAATTTTCTCCACACTTTCTATCGCTCTAGGGCGCTTTAAATGTATATTATGTGTAGGTGGGGTGGCCATACCTACCACACTAGACCTCTTACAATAAATACTACTCACCTCTCACCCTTCATTAAGACTACAAATATTTTAAGGTAAGTAAGGAGTGTACTGTGTATGTACAGTGGACCCCCGAGTAACGTAAAAACTTTATCCCAGAAGCCTGCTCAAGTGCTATTACCGAACGAATTTACTCCCTTAAGGAATAATGTCACGTAGGTTAGTCTATTTCAGACCCCAAAAAATACACTTCCACAAGCACTTACAATATTATACTTACATAATTGTACGATTTCCGGGGTGTTCATTACTCGGGGGGTCCACTGTATTTTACTTTTATTGTTTTTTAATGCCTAGTTCTATTGCTAACCTAATATATGTTAGTGTAAACTTGTTAGCTGGCATTTATATAATTTAAAAGTGGAAAAAAATGGCATTCTGCTTTCCAGCGGTAGCCTGGAACCTAACCTGCCATATAAGTGGGGCCTTACTATATAGACCAAGTGCTTACATTGAAGCATATTAGTGAACAGTATTTATATAAGTATAAAAAGGTTTTTGTTACATTTATGGATTTGGAAAGGCATATGATAGAGTGGATAGGGGAGCAATGTGGCAGATGTTACAAATGTATGGAATAGGTGGAAGGTTACTGAATCAGTTAAGAGTTTTTGTGAGGTTAGTGAGACTCAGGTTAGAGTATGTAGGAGAGAGGGAGATTATTTCCCAGTAAAAGTAGGCCTTAGACAGGGATGTGTGATGTCACCATTGGTTGTTCAATATATTTATAGATGGGGTTTTAAGAGAAGTGAATACTCGGGTGTTGGAAAGAGGTGTAGGATTAAAAGATAAAGAATATTACACAAAGTGGGAGTTGTCACAGTTGCTTTCTGCTGATGACACTGTGCTTTTGGGAGATTCTGGAGAGAATTTGCAGAGGTTGGTGGACAAATTTGGGAGGGTATGTAAAAGAAGTGTTTTCTTCTATTTTCTTAATAGTTCTTGTTCTTGTTTATGTCCTCTTATCTCCATTGGAAAGTGGAATAGAATTCTACCTCCGTAAGCCATGTGTGTCATAGAAGCAACTAAAATGCCGGCAGCAAGGGGGCTAGTAACCCCTTCTCCTGTATACATTACTAAAGTTAAAAAGATAAATTTTTGTTTTTCTTTTTGGGCCACCCTGCTTTGGTGGGATGCGGCCAGTTTCTTGAAAGAAAGAAGATGTAAAAGAAGGAAATTAACAGTGAATGTAGGAAAGAGTGATAAGGATAACAAAAAATTTAGGTAATGGAAGATTGGATATCAGATTGGAGGGAGGGAGTGTGGGGAAAGTGAATGTGTTCATATATTTTGAAGTGGGCTTCTCAGCAGATGGGTCTGTGAAAGACAAGGTGAACCATAGAATTGATGAGGGTAAAAAGGTGAGTGGTGCTCTGAGGAGTCTGTGGAGACAAAGAACATTATCCATGGAAGCAAAAAGAGGAATGTATGAGAGTATAGTGATTCTCTCTTATATGAGTGGTGAATGTTTCAACAACGAGAAGGCTGGAGGCAGTGGAAATGTCATGTCTGAGGGCAATGTGTGGTGTGAATATTATGCAGAGAATCCATAGCTTGGAGATTAGAAGGTGTGGGGGTTACTAAAAGCATTATCCAGAGAGCTGAAGAGGGGTTGTTGAGGAGGTTCAGGCATTTAGAGAGGATGGAACAAGATAGAATGACCTGGAGGGTATATTAATCTGTAATGGAAGGAAGGAGGGGTAGGGGTCATCCTAGGAAAGCTAGGAGGGAGGGTGTGAAGGAGGTTTTGTGTGCAAGGGGCTTAGACTTCCAGCAAGCGTGTGTGAGCATGTTAGATAGGAGTGAATGGAGGCAAATAGTTTTTGACTTGATGTGCTGTTGGAGCATAAGCAAGGTAACATTTATGAAGGGATTAAGGGAAACCAGTTAGCTGGACTTGAGTCCTGGAGGTGGGATGTACAGTGCTTGTATTCTGAAGGAGGGGTGGAGATATGTTTCAGTTTTTTTACTGTAGTATGAACATGCCTCTGGCAAGAAAGTGAGAGTGAGTGATGATGAAAGTGTTTCTTCTTTTTTGGGTCACCCTGCCTTGGTGGGAAATAACTGATGTGTTAAAAAATAAATGCATTTCTTCTTGACAAGGAGTAAAAAGAAAATCAAATCCATTGACTAGATGAAGGTAAGTAGCTCATAAATGTCAAAAACACCTGATATATAAAATTATTAGGAATGATGTGTCTTAAAAAAAAAGCTGCTGTAATGCATGAGGCAGTATTATTTATAAAAGTATAATGCATGGAGAATGCATATTACTGCTGTCACTTGCTTTAGCGATGGGGACAGAGAAATAGTTTTCAGCATTTGGTATCTCTCCTCACCTGCCTCTCTCCTTCCCTCCCCTCACAAAAAAAAAAAATGTAGATTTTCTTGTATTTATAATGTAATGACTTAAGAATATCTGCTGACATACGTCTTGGTAACAGGTCCATTATCATCCAGAAGAATTCAGCTCGGGATCTCCGCACTGCTCTCATGAATACTTTTCCAGCTATATTTAAAGATTTGGTCTCAAAAATTAAATTAATTGATGATGTAAGTATAAATTTATGATACATTTTTTTTTTCTTATTAGTTTAAAATGTGACTTCTAGAATTAATGCATTTTAAGTAACTTTTGTTAGTGTACAAAGTGCAGCTTGGTTGATGGATGAGGCTAGAGCAATGTCTTGTTAAACACATTACATCTCTAATACATTCAATGTATTTAAGAGCAGATATGTTTTAGGTTCTTCACAATAATGTAGTATACAGAATACAGTACAGTATTTATTGAATAATTAAACTTATAATTTTTTCACCACTGGACATATATTATAACAGCCTCTCGTCACTTAGCAGCATACGTACTTGTTTACCGATGACTCAGACTTACAATGGGCTCTCTGACCAGTATGCATACCTAAATAATATATATTAGAGCTGACTTCCTCTTTTCTGTTTATTAAAATATACAGTGGACCCTCGGTTATCGGCCGTAATCCGTTCCAGAAGGTCGGCCTAAAACCGAAATGGCCGAAAACCGAAATAATATTTCCCATAAGAATTAATGTAAATACTACAATTAATCCGTTCCAGACACCCAAAAATATTAACAAAAAATACATTTTTTAAAGATTAACTATAGTTTTACATACACAAAACAATGAGAAAGAAATATAAAGCACTAATTTTACTAATAAATGAACATTACATATCTTTATTGAAGACTCTTGTTGGCATATGGAAGAAAGCGAAGAGGGGTTACTTCCCTTCTTTGTCTTTTACTGCCACTAGGACCAGCTTGAGAGTCACTGCACTCCTGTCGCACAAAAATACTGTCCACTCTCTGCCTGCCTGCTACACTCCCTGCCTCCCTGCTACACTCCCTGCCTCCCTGCTACACTCTCTGCCTCCCTGCTACACTCTCTGCCTCCCTGCTACACTCCCTGCCTCCCTGCTACACTCCCTGCCTCCCTGCTACACTCCCTGCCTCCCTGCTACACTCCCTGCCTTCCTGCTACACTCCCTGCATGCCTGCTACACTCCCTGCATGCCTGCTACACTCCTTGCATGCCTGCTACACTCCCTGCCTGCTACACTCCCTCCCTGCCTGCTACACTCCCTGCATGCCTGCTACACTCCCTGCATGCCTGATACACTCCCTGCATGCCTGCTACACACCTTGCCTCTGTGCCTGTCTGCTACACTCACTGCCTGCCTGCTACACTCCCTGCCTCTCTGCTACACTCCCTGCATGCCTGCTACATTCCCTGCATGCCTGCTACACTCCCTGCATGCCTGCTACACTTCCTGCCTTCCTGCTACACTCCCTGCTACACTCCTTGCCTCTGTGCCTGTCTGCTACACTCACTGCCTGCCTGCTACACTCCCTGCCTCCCTGCTACACTCCCTGCCTCTGCTACACTCCCTGCATGCCTGCTACATTCCCTGCATGCCTGCTACACTCCCTGCATGCCTGCTACACTCCTTGCCTCTATGCCTGTCTGCCTTGAATAATATCGTGTTTCTCACTTTCTTTACCAAAGGAACTTTACTAGGAACTTTCTTTGGGGCCATGGTTACTTATTTCGCAGTTGCACTTAATCAATAACCACCAAAACCAATTTATTATGCGAAATATTTTAATGAATGAGCAGAAGCTTCCTCACTCGCCCAGAGACACAGCCACACTGACTCAGGAACGCGCGAGTGGCTGGCGGGCAGGTGGGTGGACGTGTCCAATATGGCCAATAAGCAAAATAACGGCTGATAACCGGAAGAAAATTTCGGCCGAAAAACCGGCCGATAACCGAGTTGGCCGATAAGTGGAACGGCTGATAACCAAGGGTCCACTGTACAGTACACTACTGTATAAACATTTAAAAATATATGTACTAGAAATTTTATAAATAGTGCAAAGGTGACATTAAAACAATATCAAAGATGGTTGACACAAACCCACTACCATTATAGTATGCTCCTCACTTATCGACGAATTCATTTACCAACGTGGTCTTAGGAAGTGAACTCCGTCATTAAGTGAGGAGAGGCTGAATTTTATACATAATGTAGATAGGGATGAACATGATACGTGTTGAAAGATCTAGAAATTTTTTTTTTTCTTTCAAAATGAATATACAGTGGACCCTCGGTTTTCGTTGAAAATTCATTCCAGAATGCTGTTTGAGTGCTATTACCGAACAAATTTGTTCCCATAAAGATAAATGTAAATTAGATTAGTCGTTTCAGAACCCCAAAAATACACTTACAAAAGCTCTTACAAAAATACATTTACATAATTGTTCGAGTTTGGAGGTGAACAAAAACCGAGGGTCCACTGTATTTGAAAAATGAATCATTGGTGGTTGTGGTATTTTATTCATCAGGAAACAAGACGGGTGTTTCCTGATATGCATGTTAATCATAAGATGACCTGCTAACTGGAGATTTTTTGGTCATAGAGCCAAGACCTTCTGCTGGGTTTCGGTCCACCATATAAAAAATTAATGTTCACATCTTATAATATAGGCTCTTATGAATCACTGAAAATTTTTCTTAGGTTTTAGGATACTATAAAAAGAAGAACTGTAATGCTCTACTTCTGTATTTGACCTTATTTGACATACCGAAGTAAAAATTCTTTCGTATTATAATGCACAAAAACTGTAACACGCTGATCATTTCCAGCCAAGGTAAAGCCTTGTGATCATCACAACCTTCACTTAACCTTAGCAATACATAACTAACCTGTACATAGCAGAATGTAACTTATCAGCACATTTTGTTCCAATTTGTACCATGAACCTAGTTGTGGTTGCAGGGGTCGATTCACAGCTGCTGGCCCTGCCTCTTTGCTGTGTGTGTGTGCGCACGTGCACGTGCGTTCATGTGTGTGCGTGTTTTGTTCCAGCCATGGTATTGTAAGTTTTTGTTCTTTAGCTCCAGGAAGGTTGCAGCCCTTCAATTTGCCCGGTGACCATTGCACTTCTTGTGTTACCTTCGAGTATTTTGCATGTTATCATGTCTTCCTTGGTTCTTCTGTCATCCAACGTCATTAGATTCAGTTCCATTAGCCTCTTCTCATAGCTCATGCCCCTTAACTCAGGAACAAGCTTTTTTGCATACTTCTGCACTTTCTCCAATTTCTTGGCATGCTTCCTCAGGTGTAGGTTACATACTAGTGATGCATACTCCAAGATGGTCCTTCTATAACTTTTGTAAAGTGCCCAGAATGACTTTGTTATGATTCCTGAAGGCCACTCTTAGCTTTGCCAGATAAACATTGGCTGCAGAAATTACAGTGGACCCTCACTATTCGAACACTCCAAAACTCACCCTTTTATGCAAGTTTATTATTTTAAGTGCTTTTATAAGTGTATTTTTGGGGGTCTGAAATAGACTAATCCAATTTACATCATTCCTTATGGGAATAAATTCGTTTGGTAACAGCACTTGAACAACATTCTGGAATGAAGGTGAGTTTTGGAGTGTTCAAATAGAGAGGGTCCACTGTATTCAGTTGATGTGAGCCTCTGGCAAAATGCTAGTGAGTTCTACAGCCTTTGGACCCTCAGACTATACTCTGTGTCCAATCTACTGTCCCCTTCCCCTATATTTATGATCTTGAATTTGCTAGGGCTGAATTCAAGCAACCTCTTATCTGAGAAATCCTGTAGTTTACAGTCTTTCCCATCCTAGTCTTATTATTCTTCTCATTAGTTTTACAGCATGAGCGAACAGAGTTACATCTGACTCAATCCCATCTAGAATATCATACACACAAACCAGATACAGTACTGGCTCTAATACCAATCCTTGTGGCACTTCGCTTGTTACATTTCTCCATTCTGACGTCTATTCCCAGACAACCAATTTTTGCCTCCATCCTCTGAGGTACTCTTTGATCCACCAGAGTACATTCCCTTTTATTCCTTCCTGCACCTCAAGTTTTTGTCTGTCTTTTTTTGGGGCACTGTATCAAATTCTTTCTTGCCGCCTAAGAAAATGCAATTCACCCAGCCCTCTCTCTCCTGCCTTATTTCTGTTACTCTGTCATAGAATTTTAGTGGGTAGGTAAGACAAGATTTACCATCTCTGATCCCATACTGGTTACATTAAGTGCTGTCAAAACAAGTGTTATATGCTCCTTCCAAGGTGACAAAACTGTTGATTTTGTTTGTGTGACTAATCTTACAGAACTTATATCAGAGGATGACAGTACCACATTACTGGATTAATTTTACAAAAAAAAAATAACCTATAATTTATATTATATTTTTAGTGTTTGTTTTATATTATGCATTCAGTACAATATGATACAATTACTTAAATTTGTTATGTCTATCTCATTTGCCCTTCAAAAATAAAAATATATGCTTGACTCACTTTCCAGTTGTCATTTTTTTATTCCTTCTGAGATAGATGATGTTATATATAATAATATATCAAAGGCACTTGTTTTGTTTTAAATGTATATTTTTATATTGAAAGAATTTTTATACTGTACATAGTCATGTAATACTACAATATAATCTCATGTTCTAAGGACCTTTTCATTTTTGAGAAAGAAATGTAAACCAAATTTTACCTTAAATGTAGAGCAATTGATAATACCATCATTTTAAGTCTTAATGTTTTTTAGCAGATCAAGTTAGAGGTACATCTTCCAAGTGCCAGTTGTCTTTCCAACCAAAACTTCAGTCGAACAACTGCTGACCGTCTATTCGTTGTGGTCAATCAGCGGCCAGTTATGCACAAGATTATTGAAAAGGTAGGGACCAGTTTTGAACTTATCATAACTACAGTGGAACCTTGGTTTTCGTGATTAATCCGTTCTAAAAAGTCTGACGAAAACCGAATCATACAAAAACTGAAGCAATATTTCCCATAAGAAATAATGTAAATCCAATTAATCCGTTCCAGACACCCAAAAATATTAACAAAAAATACATTTTATAGAGAATAACTATAGTTTTACATACAGAAAACAATGAGAAATAAATATAAATGACTAATGAAATGGATAAATGAACATTTAACATCACTTTTACCATTATTGAAGACTCTTGTTGGCATATGGAAGATGAAGAGGAGGGGAGAGGGAGGAGAAGTTATTGTTTGGAAGGGAAATCCCCTTCCATAAGGACTTCAGGTATCAAGGCCCTATCCAGGGTTACTTCCCTTCTTTGTCTTTTACTGGCACTAGGACCAGCTTGAGAGTCACTGTACCCCTGTCACACAAAAAATTGTCCAAAGAGGTCTGTTTCTGGAGTCTCTTTAAGATTTGCCTAAAATAGGACAAGGCATTGTCATTGAACATATTACAGACACGTCTTGCAACAGCTTTGTTAGGGTGATATTTCTCTACAAAACTGTGCAACTCACTCCACTTTGCACACATGTCCTTAATCACTGAAGAAGGGACATTCTTCCCTCTCTCTCTTCCTCCTCCTCTGAAGCAATTTCCTCAGCTACAGTCTGTTGCTGTTCCAGTTGAAGGTCTTGCAGCTCTTCAGTAATTAGTCTTCCCAGTGGTCCTCCACCAACTCTTCCACATCCTCAACGAGAAACAAAGGCAGACTGAGTCACGAACGCATGGGATGGTTTGTGTGGGCGCTTGAGTGGCCGAGTCATGCGTTAGTTATGGACCATTTTCAACTCTATTAAAACCGAGCGGATGTACGAAAACTGGGACAAAATTTTGACGAAAAAAGTTGTCGAAAACCGAATCTTACAAAAACTGGGGCATACAAAAACCGAGGTTCCACATTACTGTATTTCTGTATTCTAAAAAAACTTATACATTCTAGGGATCTAGCACTTTCTGCTTTGTGTACGTACATTTATGCTCTTTAATGAATGTATTACATTGGGGGTATTTTAACAATATATTAATTACTTGTGGCAGGTGTATGGAATAGGAGGTAGGTTACTGAAAGCAATGAAGAATTTTTATGAGGATAGTGAGGCTCAGGTTAGAGTGTGTAGGAGGGAGGGGGACTATTTCCCAGTAAAAGTGGGACTTAGACAAGGATGTGTGATGTCACTGTGGTTGTTCAATACAGTGGTCCCTCGGTTTTCGCCGAAAATTTGTTCCAGAATGCTGCTCAAGTGCCATTACCGAATGAATTTACTTCCTTAAGAAATAATGTCACGTAGGTTAGTCTATTTCAGACCCCCAAAAATACACTTGCAACAGCACTTACGAAAATACACTTACATAAATTTTCGAGTTTGGAGATGCACGAAAACTGAGGGACCACTGTATATTTATAGATGGGGTTGTAAGAGAAGTGAATGCGAGGGTCTTGGGAAGAGGTGTGGAGTTAAAAGATAAAGAATCAAATACAAAGTGGGAGTTGTCACAGTTGCTTTTTGCTGATGACACTGTGCTTTTGGGAGATTCTGAAGAGAAGTTGCAGAGGTTGGTGGATGAATTTGGTAGGGTGTGTAAAAGAAGAAAATTGAAAGTGAATATAGGAAAGAGTAAGGTGATGAGGATAACAAAAAGATTAGGTGATGAAAGATTGGATATCAGATTGGAGGGAGAGAGTATGGAGGAGGTGAATGTATTCAGATATTTAGGAGTGGACATGTCAGCAGATGGGTCTATGAAGGATGAGGTGAATCATAGAATTGATGATGGGAAAAGGGTGAGTTGAGCACTTCGGAGTCTGTGGAGACAAATTACTGACTTCTGTGCACTTTATAATAGTTTTGGTAGTTAAATGCTCAGTTTCTTATGCTCATTTGATAGAACTGAAGACATACTACTGAAATTGCTAAGTATTTGTTCGAATTGAACAATGAAATTGCCATCAAATTATTGAACTTTTGGTGTCATAGTTTTCATAAAAAGATTTTCTACCATTTCATAAGAATATTCCCATTTGGGTCAGGCATGTACTGTACTGTATAATTATATTTTGTTTCCCTGTATATAACCATCTGACTCCTGTAACTGTTTTCACATGTAAGATCTACATGTCTACCATTACATCTTGTATTAGCTGTGGGGGTATAACATGCTACGAAATAAACGATTAGTATGAATTTGAGATAATGTGTGAGTAATTAATTTTATGCCCTTAAAACATTATTGGTTATCTTTATTTGAGAGGAAAGCATTGACCATAATGATGCAATTCATTGTCTTTCTCAGTTGGTGAAAGCTCATTATAGCCAAAAGATCGAAGGGTGTCATGGTCGCTATCCCATTGGTATTGTCGTCTTGACTCTTCCTCTCGATGCTGTAGATGTCAACTTGGAGCCTAACAAGACTAAGGTTCTACTCAAGGATGAGGTAGGCAACAACTTGGTCTTGATTCCTTCCCTCTGTATTATTAGTACGTGTAGTGTATTCTTCTTTCAACAAAGCGGCTGCATCTCACTGAGGCAGCGTGGCCCAAAAAGAAAAATGAAAGTTTCTCTTTTTAAATTTAATAACATATGCAGAAGGGTTTATTATTAATGTTACTTATGCTATATAATTAACATGTTTTAGTTAAAAAAAATTAAATTGATTATACAGTGGAACCCCAAGTTTCGTACAGCTCCCAACTCGAACAATTATGTAAGTGTATTATTGTAAGTGCTTTTGTAAGTGTATTTTTGGGGGGTCTGAAATGGACTAATCTAATTTACTTTATTCCTTATGGGAACAAATTCATTCGGTAACGGCACTCGAACAGCCTTCTGGAACAAATTATGGCCGAAACTCAGGGTACCACTGTACTTTGCTGCTCATCTCGTTCTAATTGTACTTGTGCACACAGTTATTTCATCAGCCCCTCCATTTGCATGTTCAACCTCCAGTTGTGTTTGGCATCTCTCAGTTTTGTTTTATTTTATTTTATTTACAAAGGAATTGGAAGAGCACACTATCCTGATTTGACATTTCCACTACACCCATAGAGTACATTGTTTTATTGGAGCCCAACTTACCACAACACATTGTGTGATTGCCAGTTTTAAGAAAATTACCCCTTGCTACAGTGTACCTTTGATATAGAGTTTAGTAATTTATGAATATTTTTTAACACACCAGCTGTCACCCACCAAGGTAGAAGTGACCCAGAAAAGAGAAATACATTCATAATCACTCATTCAGTACCTTTCTTGCCAGAGATGTGTGTAGATATCACAACTCAAACAATCCTCTGAACTGCAATATCTGAACCTTGCCTTAACCCTTAAACGGTCCAAACGTATATATGCGTTCTTACTGCTACTGCCCCAAACGTATATTTACGTTTTATTTTTCATGCCTCCAAATTTGGCATGATTGGCCTGAGATGCCTGGTCAGCATAGAATGGGTCCTAACACTCGGTGTGCGCCATATTAAAAAAATCTGGGACCACTTAGTACCGTGTGGGAACACCAGTTAAATTGAGCGCCAGCTAGAGCAAACACTGCGGCAAACACCAAGGATTCACTGATGTCATGTCATATTAACACTCCCCTTTTAAGTGGAAAGTGATGTCGGCAGGCTGGCAGGCCAGCTGGCTGGCCACCTGGCTGCCAGCAGCTGGCTTGCCAGCTGGGTACCTGATTGGCTGTCTCTGTATCTGTCTGTCTGTCTGTATTTATCTGTCTCTTTGTCTTTATCTGTCTCTATCTCACAGGAACACATACGTAAATACAATTATACCTAGTGTAAATTACCTAGGATAACTAAAAAAATCCAGACAAAGTGTTATACTGTGCTTGTGATCTGCGTAATACCATTTGGTTCATGAGCTACTCTCTGAGACAAGCAGACAGAAAGGAGATGACACAGACAGACAGATACAGACAGACACACAGACAAGTTTGAGTAACAAATAAAGCGAAGCAGTGTAAGCTCATCAAATGTCATCACTGTAATTACTGGACTGATAAGAGGAGATAAGACCACCCTCACCCACGTCAAATGTCACCAGTCATCATTAGTGGAGATGAGATGAGATAAAGCAGTGACATATATCTTACATAATGCTTAGGGGGAAATTTATTATAATAATTATTATTATTATGCACTATCATTATTATTATTATGCACTATCATTATTAATATTATGCACTATCATTATTATTATTATTTGAGTACAATTTCAGTACCTAATATTACTGTCAGAACACAGATTGGCAATGAAATCACAAGAACTACTGTAAATTGTAATTATCAGAACATAAAAATTATATAAAATAATAAAAAAAATAGAAAAAAAGGTATATCGGCAACGATTCTGCAAGCGGCAGGACTCCTGTTGCTGTCAGGTGAGCATCCAGTGCCAACTTCTCCGCCTCATATCTCGGTAACTACTGACCCTAGATTTTTTTTTTATCCAATAACACTTAAAAAAATGTGCTTCAATTCTATAAAAAAAAAAAATTCAAAATATTCGGGGCAGTAGCAGTAAGAACATATATATACGTTTGGACCGTTTAAGGGTTAAGAATGTAATCACTATACTTTCACCTCCAGGACTTGAGTCCATCTAACTGGTTTCCCTGTATCGCTTCATAAATTTTATGTTGCTCGTACTCCAATAGCATGTCAAGCCATAAAAACCATTCATCTCCATACACTGCGATCTAATATGCTCACATAGGTTGATACAGGAATATGGGAGGGTGTGTGAAAGAAATTAAAAGTGAACATAGAAATGTACAACATAATGAGTGTAACAAAAAAGTCTATGCAATGAAAGATTGAATAACAGATTGGAAGGAGGGAATATGGAGGAAGTGAATATATTCAGATATTTGGGAGTGGATATATCAACAGATGGGTCTATGAAAGAAGGAATGAACCATAGAATAGACCAGGAAAAAGAAGCAAAGGCAATTAAGAGAGGATGGAGCAAAATATGTTGACTTAATAGGGTATATAAATCTGGGAAGGAGGGGTAAGGATCATTGTAGAAAGGGTTGGAAGGAGAAGGGTAAAGGAGGTTTTGAGTGGTAGTGAGCATGCTAGATTTAGTGAAATGAGACAAGAGGTTTTTATTGCTTGATATGCTGTTGGAGTGTGAGTTTCAAAGAAATAGGTTAGAGTCCTGGAGGTAGAATCTACAGTGTCTACACTCTAAAGGAGGGGTGAAGATGTTGCAGTATGTTGAGTTAGCTGAATTGTGATGCCAACACACTTCTGATAAGACAGCACTTGAATGAATCATGGTGGATTTGCTTTTGTTTTTTTATTGGGGGGGGGGCAGGGTAGGGTTGCCCCACCTTGGTGGAAGATGACCAGTGTTAAAAAATAATAACACTAATAATTACCTTAGGCAGGGTAGTCACTTCAGTTATGACCTTTGTTAAATGAATAAAAAAGGAGACAACCTAAACTTCACCTTCTTTAGGTTCACCTTGTTAATGCCTTTGATTCAGTAAGATTGTAAGGTATGGCAACATTAATCTACACCCTTTAAGAGTTACCTTGTTAATGGCATTCAAGGATTGTGTTCCTATTTGTAACTAAATAGGTGTGTAGAGGGTAGCCAACACTTTCCAAGTTTCAGAGCTTCACTCAAATTCATATTCTTAACTTGAGTTAAGTTCATTATACAGCGGACCCCCGAGTTACGTTCACCTCGGAAATCGTACAATTATGTAAGTGTAATATTGTAAGTGCTTTTGTAAGTGTATTTTTGGGGGTCTGAAATGGACTAACCTACTTAACATTATTTCTTAAGGGAGAAAATTTGTTCGGTAATGGCACTTGAGCAGCCTTCTGGAATGAATTATGATCGTAACTCGGGGGTCCACTGTACTGTGCAATGAGAAGAAATCTTAGTCAATTGAAGACTGGAAATTGCATGTAACTTTTAACTTAGAGCTTAACAATTTCCCTCAGATAACTTTGTAATTCCTTCCATAATATGAAATTTGTTTTGAAGCTGAGTTTCATTTTATGCAGTACTTTAACTGAATTTCTTTTGCTATTGTAAAAGCTAAAAAAAAAAAAATGTTCTTTCCAGGAAATAGTTCTTGAGTCTCTCAAGGAAATGCTGACAGAACTTTATGGTCCTGTTGAGAATAAACAAAAATCTGACGGGAAGAAAGAATCTAAGGCTTGTTCTGCAGTGAACTCAGAAATTACTTGTACTCTGTCTTGTATTTCACAACCCCCAAAAAATAAACATTCATACTCATTTAAAAAGAGCCATCAGTCTCAAGAAAGATTCAGTTCTTCACATATAGGAATGGAGAATCTTTTGTTGAAGGATGAAGTTATGAAAGATAGTCTTAGACTGAATGGACAGAAAGTTGGAAATCTTAAGCCTAAGTCACCACAATTATTTGTTAGAGATGAAGTAGTGAAAAAAGTGGATCAATATAGCAGTAAAGAAAATATTACTAATGTAAAGCAAACTCTGATTACAAGCACCCCACATAGTGAAGACCAGGAGTTTTGTCCTTCTGTATCTGAAAGTATCATCACCCATGATGGAGAATTAAAACATCATGTGGAAGAAACAGATACTGACCTCGATATATTCTCCTCTAAAGATACCCATATTTTGAGCTCTAATGAACAAAATATATCAGGTATTGAACCCTTGTCTAATTCAAATTTGTGTAATAATGCCAGTAACATTTCTAAACCAAAAACTAGTGAACAGTCTCTAGATAAGTCAGTGAAACATAATGGCACTCATATTTTGAGCTCTAACAAGCAAAATATATCATGTATTGAACCTTTGTCTATTTCAAGCTCATGTGATGTTAATGAGAAAGATATACCTAAACCTAAACAGTCTACAAATGAGTTAGTAAAGCCTAATGGAATCAGTGTAGCATCATGTGGGTCAGAACATGAGAACAGTCTCCTGCATGAATCTCTCCTAGGATCAGATGGTATTCCTGTCTTCAGAATTGCTGCACTTCCATCTGAGGAGCTACAGGCAAGCATCATGGATGACCAGCCTTGTAAACTTTCAGGAACAGAGAAAGAAAATGTAAAATTGGCACATTTAAATATTTATGATGAAAAAGACAGAGAACAAGAGACAAACTCACGAGAAAGTTTTACTGCATTGAAAAAGTTATCTTGTGAAGAGGAGTCTTCAAATCCTTGCATAGCTTCAAGTACAGAGAAATCCACTGGAGGATACTGGAGCAGAGGTCTTATAACAACTGGTGCAAATATTCAGGTAATTTATTTCAGAAGATGTTAAATGTGATTGGATATTTTTCAGTACACATTGTAATTATTTATGTATGAATGTGAAAATAGAGCTATGCTTATGGTGTCCCATTTTTATGGGAAAAGAATTCTTCCTCCATAAGCCATGTGTGTCATAAGAGGCAACTAAATTACCAAGAGCAAGGGGCTAGTAATCGTTTCTGTATAAATTACTAAATGTAAAAAGAAAAACTTTCGGTTTTCTTTTTAGGTCACCCTGCCTTGGTCGGATACATCCGGTGCATTGAAAGAATAAAAATCTTTCTTCTTTCTTTCAACGCACCGGCCGTATCCCACCAAAGCAGGGTGGCTCAACAAGAAAAACGAAAGCTTCTCTTTATAAATTTAGTAATGTATACAGGAGAAGGGGTTACTAGCCCCTTGCTTCCGGCATTTATTCGCCTCTTACTTCCCCATGGAGATAAGAGGTAATGAATAAGAACAAGAACTAGTAACATGAGAGAAGAAAACCCAGAGAGGTGTGTGTATATATATATATATGCTTGAACATGCATGTGTAGTGTGACCTAAGTGTAAGTAGAAGTAGCAAGACGTACCCGAAATCTTGCATGTTTGTGAGACAGAAAAAAGACACCAACAATCCTACCATCATATAAAACAATTACAGGCTTTCGTTTTACACTCACTTGGCAGGATGGTAGTAAAAATAAAAATATGTAACTTAATTTTTACATGGGGTCTCTTTATGTTAATTAAATATGATGTTTTCCAATAAAATGACAGTCATTTGTTTTGTGATTCACATATATTGTATATCACTTAAAAGGAGACCATATATTAATTCAAGTTTCTCTAGTGAGACCTAAATATTTTCATTCCTTGAAGTAGAATAGAGTGGTGCTTAAAAACAATTCCTAACATATGATGTCTTATTTTTATTACATGCAAATGAAACATAATGGGAGCTAACTGACTTGAGACCATAATATATTTCAAATTATATATTACCTTAAAATATATGAATGGAAGAATGTTAAAGTTTTTCACAACATATATTAGGCAAAAAATTTGATTGAGCATCAGTGGTATAGTCAGGGTCATCTCCTGAGTAGGGCAGGCAGGTTGGTTGCTCCAAACCCCTTACCCCTCCTCACATCCATAACCACCTTCATCAGCAAGCCAACACAGAGAGCATTATCCATCTCTCCCTCTTGTGCAATATTTATGGCAGACACTCGAGAACACATCTCTTTGCTGGTACTTGTAGTGACCTTGCAAGTGTACACAAGTGAAGCATTCACAGTTGTGTGTGATCAGGTGAGTGACAAGCAGCAGTTTGACTTTGGTGCAGTGTGGCAAATTAGCTGATAAGTGAATGGTCTTGTCCTATACACTGTTTTAAAGTACAGTATGTATATTAATTTTATTGTAATACCAGAACAGAGATAAGAATACAGCCTCTCCTCACTTAACGATGGAGTTCCGTTCCTAAGACCATGTCGGTAAACGAATTCGTCGCTAAGTGAGGAGCATACTATAATTGTAGTGGGTTTGTGTCCACCATCTTTGATATTATTTTAATGTCACCTTTGCACCATTTATAATATTTCTAGCATATTTTTAAATGTTTATGCAGTAGTATACTGTATAGTGTAATAAACAGAATAGAGGAAATCAGCTCTAATATACATTATTTAAGTATGCATACTGGTCAGAGAACCCGTCGTAAGTCCGAGTCGTCGGTAAATGAGTACATACGTCACTAAGTGAGAAGAGGCTGTACACACTCTAAAAAACAAAAAGGCACAATACCATGACTGGAACAATACACAAATAACCCACATATGGGAGGGAGGAGCTTATGACGATGTTTCGGTCCAATGTGGACCATACAGTTTCATACCACTCGATTTTGTTTTTACTTGTACAGAGTTAAAGACAGCCTCATATAGAATTTCGCTTTAGGCCCCTCATAGATTGTTTCACCCTGGGCCCCATATAGATTGTTTCAGCCTGGGCCCTGTATAAAGGAAGACTGAAGATACTAAAATGCTCTTGTTGGTAGGATAACCACATATAAGGTCTTACAAATATATGAAGTAATTTGTGAAAATATAAATTCTTAACACTGTCACAAGGGTAAAACAAGAATCCATAGTTATAAACTTAGAAAAAAAGACATTTCAAAAGAATGCTAGAATGTTTTCTTCATACACAGAATGGTGGAGCAGTAGAAAGGAATACAAGAGGAGGTGGTAAGTGCTGTAACCAATGAATATTGTTGATACTTTCTAGATAAATACCGAAGATTTGACTTCATAAGTATAAATATTTCTGCTCCTGTAGCAGCAAATAGATGATCACTTGATATGCTTGTACTACATACATGGTATATCTGAGAGAATGAAAAAGAAAGCCAGCTACAGGATCATTTAATTTAAAAGTATGTAAAACTCAAACACATGTACCCTTTTCAGGGTTGAGAGCCCTGATCTCAAACTTGCTCTCAGGGCTGAAGAATTTAAAAAAAAAAATTAATCTTATGAAATGATAGAGAAGCTTTTTCTGAAGGTAATGAAACCAAAAGTACGAAATTTGATGGAAAACATACAGAATTACTCTCTTGCAAAGTTAGCGATCTTGGTGACATTTATGCATCGGCGATTTCACCCAATTTGCGCCCTATTTTTGTCCAATTCCATTGTCTTCCAATTATGTCCTTGAATTTGTATTTATCTGATAAAGCCACTGGATGGCGAAACATCTACAATAAAGATACCCAGATGTTGCACGTGTGTCTAATTTTCATCTTGTAGGTACTGTATACCATTCATGTACATTCAATTCAATTGTTCTAGTCAATCAAACTCATAGCTATTTTGCTAGTATTCCTTCTATTCTATCAAATGAGTACAAAAAAACACTCATTTACCTTTTTCAACTACCCAATAAAGTGATCAGATATCTGCAATTTGGCCAATTTCACACAAAATTCAATAATTACCATTTTGAAATTAGGGACCAGAATAAACACTGTAGACATTCCTGGCACTAAATAAACATTTCCTCTTTTTCTTTCCATTTTGAATTTTTATTCACAAAAAAAAACAGAAAATTTACTGTTATTCAGACTACTGCTTTACTGTAATAATTGTATAAACAATGTCAGTGAATTCCTAAATGCTTATTAGACTGGTCAGTTGGATGCGTATTGTGTACTCTGGAATTTCTGCAAAAATTGAACGTTTCCGCTACTTTGAGCTCAGTTTCAAACTTTGAATCCTGAAACCAATTAAAATCATCTCTGCTTCTGTAATATATCTTCCATTCTATCAAATGAGATCAAGAAACAGTGACAAAGTCGCTGTTTTAAACCAAAAACACGGTCATAGTTTTTTTCTCATGCACTGCTTGCTGCTGGATTTTTTTATATGGTGCACACTTACTGCATAGACCCATTCTCTAATATCCAGGCACAAATTTACTGCTCACAACTTATCTGAGTGAGCTCAGTTCATGGCGTTGTACTATGGGACCGACACTAGCTTCAAAGCCATGATACAACAGGACCAACCCTGAAAAGGTTAAACATTCTTCCTTTTCTCTGCTTACAAACTGTACAATGTAGACAAGGATAAGTAGCTGTAAGGCAAGTGATGCCTCAGCTGAGGTTGTGCGTGTGTGAATCTTTCTTCTTCTTTCAACACGTCGGCCATTTCCCACCAAAGCGGGGTGGCCCAAAAGGAAAAACGAAAGTTTCTCCTTTTATATTTAGTAATATACAGTGGAACCCTGGTTAACGAACACCCCGGAAATCGTGCAATTATGTAAGTATAATATTGTAAGTGCTTGTGGAAGTGTATTTTTGAGGGTCTGAAATAGACTAACTTAAATGACATTTTTTCTTAAGGAAGTAAATTCGTTCGGTAATGACACTTGAGCAGGCTTCTGCAATGAATTTTTTTTGTTAACCGGGGTTCCACTGTATACAGGAGAAGGGGTTACTAGCCCCTTGCTCCCGGCATTTTAGTCGCCTCTTATGACATGCATGGCTTATGGAGGAAAAATTCTGTTCCACTTCCCCATGGAGATAAGAGGAAATAGGAACAAGAACTAGTAAGAAAATAGAAAACCCAGAGAGGTGTGTGTATATATGCTTGTACATGAATGTGTAGTGTGACCTAAGTGTAAGTAGAAGTAACAAGACATACCTGAAATCTTACATGTTTATGAGACAGTAAAAAAGACACCAGCAATCCTACCATCATGTAAAACAAGTACAGGCTTTCGTTTTACACTCACTTGGCAGGACAGTAGTACCTCCCTGGGCGGTTGCTGTCTACCAACCTACTACCTAGAGCGTGTGAATATATACACAAATAACCTGCACACAAGAGACTAAAACTTATGCCAACATTTTCGTCCTACTTGGACCATTAACAGTATTGTGCCTTTTTATTGGTTATGTGTGAATGTATGTGCACATGAATGCACATGCTTGTACATGAATGTGTAGTGTGACCTAAGTGTAAGTAGAAGTAACAAGACATACCTGAAATCTTACATGTTTATGAGACAGTAAAAAAGACACAATCCTACCATCATGTAAAACAAGTACAGGCTTTCGTTTTACACGCACTTGGCAGGACAGTAGTACCTCCCTGGGCGGTTGCTGTCTACCAACCTACTACCTAGAGCGTTTGAATATATACACAAATAACCTGCACACAAGAGACTAAAACTTATGCCAACATTTTCGTCCTACTTGGACCATTAACAGTATTGTGCCTTTTTATTGGTTATGTGTGAATGTATGTGCACAGTTGTGTTAGACATGGATGTCTGCATGTGCTTGTCTGAAATAATGTACATGCTTGTAAAAATTTTATTAAATTCTTACTATTAGAATGTCAAGAACTAAATAATTATTGTTAGGGTATAATCTTTGTCAGGAATTGCAATTTAATGTTTTTGTGGCATCATACATCATGCAAGATTCAGTGCAACATGTGCACTTGTATTATTCATTTGCTTATCAGTTTTGTATATTATTAATATATCATGCTTCTTTTATGCAGACTGTACAGCTTGTTAATTCTGCAAGTGCTGAAGGAAGAGTTCCCAACAGGAAACTTTCTCTTGGGAATGATGCAAGAAAGAGAGCACCAGTTGAGCTTCAAGGAGCAGAACCTGTGCTATCAAAGAAACCTAAACTTGATTCTTTAAAACCATCTGGCAGTGAATATATCCATGGCATACAAGTAAAGAAACCATCAGGTCCCTTCATTCTTTTTTCAAGGGATATAAGGTCTCAAGGTAATGCTTTGGGATTCTCTTGAGCACTTCATTATTAGTGTTGTTTAGTCAGACCTTTAGTTCCTTTATTCAAGTTTATTTTGTCTTATCCTTTCACTGTCCTTCATGTATATCTATGTTATTGATGCCATAGTCCTCATGTAGATCTGTCTGGAGCTCAGCCCACTCAGATAAGCTGAGAGCAGTAAAGTTTGGCCTACATATAAGGTTTGTGCGGTGAGTGTGCATAGTTCAAAAAAGAATCCTATCCCATGTGGTGCAAGACGGGAAAAGCAAAACTAACCATGTGTTTGGTTTAAAACACTGCAACAGATTTGAGGTAGTTTCTTGGATCGTTTTTATGGTTTTATTGGCTGTTTCTTGGTATCTTTTGATAGAATGGAAGACACACCACTGAAATAGAGATGATTTTGATTGGTTCCAGGACTGGAAGTAGCTTTATGTTGGCTTGATATCATCATAAATATTTGATTTTTGCTGATTTTGCTGAGGATGGACAAAGCCTCCCTACACCCTCAGTCTGTTTAATGGGTTTTTACTAGGTCTGATTCAATTATTGGAATGCTGTGAACCATGCCCAATCATTCCTTGTTATATTTTATTATATTGCTATATTTTATTATTCAATGTTTTGTGTGATTGTGAATTCAAAATGGAAGGCAAATGTAATATAGGGAAAGCCTAGGAACATGATTAATGAACATAGAAAATGTTGTTTTAGTTTCTAGAATGTCTAGTGTTTATTTTGGACTTAGCTTTTAAATTGGAATTTTTTTAATTTTATGTAAAATTAGCAAAATTACTGCCTTCTGTGCACTTCATAGGGTTGTTTTGAGGGTTGAATGGGTGGTTTCTTGTGCTGAATCAATAGAATGGAAGACATGTTAGTGAAATAGTTAAGAATTTGGTCTAATTGAGTAATGGAATTAGTTTAAAATATTACTCAAATTGGGTGAAATCGCCAATGTGTAAATTGCGCCCAGATCGATAACTTTCGCTTGTCTATTTCTATAAAATTTCATACTTTTGGTATCATTACGTTCAAAAAAAAAAGATTCTCTACCATTTCAGAAGAAAAAAAAAATTCTTTAAATGTGGACACAGCACTTTTAATTTTGAGGCTTTGGACAATGAAGGTGTTCAACCATTTGCATTCATATATTAACCCTTTCAGGGTCCGTGTTGTAGTTATACGGCTTTGAGTTCAGGGTCCAAACCGTAGTTCTACGTCATGAGCTCAGCTAACTCAGATAAGCTGTGAGTGGTAAATTTGGGCCTAGATATGAGAGAATACATCTATGTGGTAAGTGTGCACAACATAAAACAAATCCTGCAGCACACAGTGCATAATGAGAGAAAAAAAACTGAAACCGTAATTTTCGATTAAAACAGCGACTTTGCAGTGTTTTTTCGTATACTTTTTATAGTTGTATTTGCGATTTCTTGGTCTCATTTGATAGAATGGAAGATATATTACAGATTTTTTCTTTTTCTTTTTTTTCAACAAGTCTGCCATCTTCCACCAAGGCAGGGTGACCCAAAAAGAAAGAAAATCCCCAAAAAGAAAATACTTTCATCATTCAACACTTTCACCACACTCATACATAATCACTGTCTTTGCAGAGGCGCTCATATACGACAGCTGAGAATAGTCCCTCCCAGCTGTCACCATCCCAGACCCCTCCTTTAAAGTGCAGGCATTGTACTTCCCATTTCCAGGACTCAAGTCCAACTAAATCAATTAACTGGTTTCCCTGAATCCCTTCACAAAATGTTACCCTGCTCACACTCCAACAGATCGTCATGTCCCAAAAACCATTCATCTCCATTCACTCCTATCTAACACGCTCACACATGCTTGCTGGAAGTCCAAGCCCCTCGCCCACAAAACCTCCTTTACCCCTCCCTCCAACCTTTTCTAGGACGACCCTACCCCGCCTTCCTTCCCTACAGATTTATATGCTCTCCAAGTCATTCTACTTTGATCCATTCTTTTAAATAACCAAACCACCTCAACAACCCCTCTTCAGCCCTCTGACAAATACTTTTAGTAACTCCACACCTTCTCCTAATTTCCACATTCCGAATTTTCTGCATAATATTTACACCACACATTGCCCTTAAACAGGACATCTCCACTGCCTCCAGCCTCCTCCTCGCTGCAGCATTTGCAACTCATGCTTCACACCCATATAAGAGTGTTGGTACCACTATACTTTCGTACATTCCCTTCTTTGCCTCCATGGATAACGTTTTTTTGTCTCCACAGATACCTCAACGCACCACTCACCTTTTTTCCTTCATCAATTCTATGGTTAACCTCATCCTTCATAAAACCATCCGCTGACACGTCAACTCCCAAATATCTGAAAACATTTACTTCTTCCATAATCCCTCTCTCAAGTGTGATATCCAATTTTTCTTTATTTAAATCGTTTGATACCCTCATCACCTTACTCTTATCTATGTTCACTTTCAACTTTCTACCTTTACACACAATCCCAAACTCATCCACTAACCTTTGCAACTTTTCTTTAGAATCTCCCATAAGCACAGTATCATCAGCAAAAAGTAACTGTGTCAACTCCCATTTTGCATTTAATTCCCCATAGCCACAAACTTCTGCCCCACATTCTAATACTGCATTTTTAAAACTATCCCAACTCTCTTCAACCCCCCACTACTCATACTTGCACTAGCCCACCTTTCTGCCAATAGTTGCTTATATCTCACCCTAACTTCCTCCTCCCTTAGTTTATACACTTTTACCTCTCTCTACTTGCTGTTGCCATTTTCTTTTTGTCCCATCTACCTTTTACTCTAACTGTAGCTACAACCAAATAATGATCCGATATATCCGTTGCCCCTCTATAAACATGTACATCCTGAAGCCTACCCATCAACCTTTTATCCACCAATACATAATCCAGCAAACTACTTTCCTTACGTGCTATATCATACCTTGTATATTTATTTATCCTCTTTTTCATAAAATATGTATTACTTATTACCAAACCTCTTTCTACACATAGCTCAATTAATGGTTCCCCATTTACATTTACCCCTGGCACCCCATATTTACCTACTACTCCCTCCACAACATTTTTACCCACTTTAGCATTAAGATCCCCAACCACAATTACTCTCTCACTTAGTTCAAAACTCCCCACACACTCAACATTTCCCAAAATCTCTCTCACTCCTCTACACTTCTCTCTTCTCCAGGTGCATAAACACTTACTATAACCCACTTTTCACATCCAACCTTTATTTTACTCCACATAATCCTTGAATTTATACATTTATATTCCCTTTTTACCTGCCTTAACTGATTATTCAACATTATTGCCACTCCTTCTTTAGCTCTAACTCTATTTGAAACCCCTAACCTAATCCCATTTATTTCTCCCCACTGAAACTCTCCTACCCCCTTCAGCTTTGTCTCACTTAAAGCCAGGACATCCAGCTTCTTTTCATTCATAACATCTACAATCATCTCTTTCTTATCATTCGCACAACATCCACGCACATTCAAACATCCCACTTTGACGGTTTTCTTCTTTTTCTTTTTAGTAAGCTATACAGGAAAAGGGGTTACTAGCCAATTGTTCCCGGCATTTTAGTTGACTTTTACAACACGCATGGCTTACGGAGGAAAGATTCTTATTCCACTTCCCCATGGATATGAAAAGAAAAGCAAAAAGAACAAGAACTATTAAGATAAAATCAAAGAAAACTCAGATGAGTGTGTATACATAAATGTGTATATGTATGTGTAGTGTGACCTAAGTGTAAGTAGAAGTAGCAAGACGTACCTGAAATCTTGCATGTTTATGAGACAGAAAAAAGACACCAGCAATCCTACCATCGTGTAAAACAAATACAGTCTTTCGTTTTACACTCACTTGGCAGGACGGTAGTACCTCCCTGGGTGGTTGCTGACTACCAACCTACTACCTAACAAATATTACAGATATAGAGATGATTTTGATTGGTTTTAGTACTGGAAATGGCTTGAAACTGAGCTCAAAATAGCGGAAATGTTACATTTTTGCCGATGTTCAAGAGTAAACAAATGACCTCACACGTCTAATACGCACCAGCTGGTGGGTCTAATATACGTTCACAAATGTGTTGATATTATTTGTACAATTATTACAATATTGCATAACAGTAAATCTTCCATTTTTTGGTTTGAATAAAAAATAAAAATGAAATTCATTTGTAAAGACTGAAAACGTAACTAATGAACAGAGGAAATGTTAGTTTAGTGCCAGGAATGCCTGCATTGTTTATTCTGCACCCTATTTTAAAATTGGAATATTTTGAACTTTGAGTTAAATTGGCTAAATTACCAATTTCCAATCACTTTATTTTGTAGTTGAAACAGTTGACTGGGCGATTTCTTGTGCTCAATCGATAGAATAGAAGTAATACTAGTGAAATAGCTAAGAAATTGGTCGACTGGAGTAATGTAATTGGCCTAAAATGGGAGTCAAAGTCGGCAAAATCGCCGATGCGTAAATATCGCTGACACATCAAAATTCGCGAGAGCATAATTTCGTCAATTTTCAATCAAATTCCGTACTTTTTGTTTTATTACCTTCAGAAAAAGATTCCCTACTATTTCATAAGAAAAATAAGAATTTTTTTTTTAATTATTGGACACTGGCACACCCCTTCCAAAAATGGCCTTGGACCCAGAAAGGGTTAATACATGTTCATAACAACTTTTTTTTTAAATATGACACTTTAGTTTCCCTTTCTGTATGCTATTATACTTCAGATAATCCCTTTCCTTGATTGCCAATTTACATTCTTTTTATTATTATTGTTTATTTTTACCTCAGTAGCCATGTCCCACCAAGGCAGGGTGATCCAAAGAAGGAAAAATATTTGCCATCATTCCTTTGTTGTCTTTCCAGAAATACTCTGTCATTACAATTCAGACCACCCTCTGACTGCATTATTTATCTTTTTGTTCCAGTGTTATCTGAAAATCCTGGTGCAGACTTTGCTTTCATTGCAAAGGAGATGGCAGAAAGATGGAAAGCTTTAGACCATGAAACAAAATGTTTTTATAACGATCAGGCTAAGCTGGAGACGGTTAAATACCAGGAGGAAGTCAGGTGAGTGACACCTGTATAATTTACTGTAAATCGTAAGTAATTTTGGCTTTGAATGGTAAATCAGTTTCTCTCATAGGAATGTACAGGTGTAATGCTGGAAGGTATGTGTATGAAGACACAATATGCAGAACAAGCTTTAATTAGGACAGTGTTTACCTTCGTGTAGAGCTTTATCAAGACTTTATGAAGCTCTTTCATGAGCAAATATTATTATTTGTATTGTACATTAACAACAAGCACTAAACGGTCTTTGAGAGTTGGTGGTTGTCACTCTGCTGATCGAGACGTGCTTTTTGAAGGCTCCTCAGTTTTGTTGGTGGTGTCGGTCCTGTTTAGGCTCTTCACTGTATTTTTCTTGTGTGCATGTGCTTTTAGTAATTTCTTCCTATCAAGCAGTGTTATTTGACCCATTTCTGGAGAGTTTGACTGGGATGTCGTTTGCCCCTATGGGGGGACTCCCCCTCTGGCCCATACTCAGTTGACAACTGTTTCCTCGCCTCTGGACCATGATATAGCTATTGTGTCCCCTGCTGGGATTTATAAACGGGCCCTTGAGGTTGATGATGGAGCCAGGCCCCTGTCTAGCCCTAAACGCCAGCCAACTTCTTGTCTAGACTGTGTTTCTTCTCCACCCCACATTACCCCAGATGTGATGGTGGTTCTCGTGCGTCCCAAGGCTGGTGGTACCACTTCACCAATCCATGGGAAGTCACTAATGCCATCAGTGGCTCTCCTTTCGGCAAGGCCTGCATAGACGGGGGTGTCCAGCAACTCGGTAGGGGTGCAGCCCTAAGGCTCCGACTACATCGTAAGTCTTTTCTGGCCAGAAATTTACCACTTAATGCCATCCATGTCCTAGGTAAGTGGAATGTAGTCTGCTGGAAGGTCCGCTCCTCAATCCTTGCTTCTGGTTGTTGTTACGGTAGAATTGGACCGATTTCCTCATCCCTCTCAGAGGAGGAGATCCATTCTGAGTTGGTTTTGAGTTGGGGGGATGACTTGGGTTTGCGAGAGGTTTGGAGCCTCTCGACTCGTCCTGCCCTGTCTCGTATGGTTCGTGTATGTTTCTCAGGTGCTCTCCCGAAATTTGTAATTTTTGGCAATCTAAGGTTTCCTGTCCTTCCATATACTTTTCCTCTTCTTCGGTGTCGGAAATGTTTTTTTCTTTTTGGGCATGGAGAGTTGTCCTGCTGTGGTAAGGTTAGGTGTGCAAACTGTAGTGGGTTTCACCCAGCAATCAAAGACGGTGTTGCCTGTATCCGCCCAGCCTCATGCTATTTTTGTAAAGGGGTCCCAGTCTTGCCCGGCATATCGCCAGGCTCTTGATTTGGCAAACTCAGCCAGGGCCCAGTCCCTTTCCATCGATGAATGTAACTCCAGCCTGCGGTCTGTAAAGCCAGTCATAGTCCGTCAGCCCTTGCCTCCTTCGTCTCCGGCGCCCCCCACTAAGGGCATCTCCCAAGCACCAGTGCGGAGGGGCCACCTGTTCTCCACAGCTGTGAGGACTAATGTCCCTGTTTCAAACCGTTTTGCAGCTCTTGCAGAACTCTCTCTACCTTCAGAGGATTCCCACCTCCGGGGCAACATCATCTCCGGGTGTCTTCATATCTGGCTTCCACTGCGGAAGTTATTGCTCATGCTCCTCCTCATTCACGACGCGTATCCTCCCGTCAAGGTGGTACAGCTTCAAAATCAACTCGCAGTTTGGTACCCCCCCTTGTCCAAATGGACCTCTTGCCTGACCCAGTGCCTCACTCCTCACAGAAGTCCCCCCCCCTCCATTTCTCCTCAACCCCAGCCCCAGCCTGACCCTGTTTCAGGACCCTTCGCTATTGATGGTTCTGATGTTTCACTCTCGCCTGCCTGAGCTTCATTTCTTCGTCCTGTTCTCCATTTGGTGGAGGAAGTGCTTCACTCCTTCCTACAGGGCACCTCTTTTATGACTGCATGTCTCTCAGTTCTCCCTCGCCTTATTGGGCTTCTTGGTTCACACACGTGACTCACTCCTACTCCTCTATTTTTCTTCTCTGGAACGTTCGTTCCATATTGGGAAAGCTCCCAGATCTCCAGAAGTACAGTGGACCCCCGAGTTTCGTAAAAACTTCACTCCTGAAGTCTGCTCAAGTGCCATTACCGAACGAATTTACTCCCTTAAGGAAAAATTTCACGTACGTTAGTCTATTTCAGACCCCCAAAAATACACTTCCACAAGAACTTACAAAATTATACTTACATAATTGCACGATTTCCGGGGTATTCGTTAACCGAGGGTCCACTGTATCTGGCTGAGGTACAGCCGCTCGTGGTGGGCCTCTCCGAGACATGGTTACGTCCTTGTCATTCTGTTCGGCTGTCAGGTTTTACTGTTTATTGTCGGGATCGCCTTGAAAGGGGTGGTGGTGGCCTAGCTCCTCTTGTGTGTAGCTGGCTCCAAAGTATGATCCTTTCCCTCCGAACCTATGAGAATGGGATATTAGAAACAAGCTGTGCCCATTGCCTTGGGCACTCAGTGGTGTACCTTACTCCTGATTTACAATCCGGGCAGGTCAGTAACACAGAGTGAGTTTACTCATTACTTTGGGCAACTCAGTGGTTCTGCACTTGTCATAGGGGATTTCAATGCTAGGCACCATTTCTGGGAGCCATCCATTTCTTTGGGAGCGGTGAATCCCACAGGTAGAGCCTTGTTCCAAGCCTTCCTCACATCTTCCCTTTCGTTGCTCACACCACCAGGATTGGAGACTAGAGTGGATCCTTACACAGGGCGAGCTTCTACCCTAGACCTCGTTCTTGGGTGTGGGTATTTTACTACAGTCGTTGTTTCTGTAGGCCCCTTCATGGGGAGTGATCATCTCCCCGTCACTGTATCTACCAATGGAGCCCCAGCAGTGCCAGTGACAGCAATTCGTCCACGGTGGATAACCACTCAGGCCGGTTGGACGAGCTACAGTAACACACTCTTTGATTATAGCCTGCCTCAAGACTCTCTGTTGGACAATGCCGTTGCATCCCTTCAAGGGGCCATGTTAGAGGCAGGCTCCCGTTCATTTCGTCTTTCTGGGAGCTTCTCCCGGTCTCACCCCCGGGTTCCGTGGTGGAATGATGAATGCCTCCAGGCAGTGAAGGCACGTCGAAAGGCGTGGGCACAGTGGCGGCGCCAACCTTCAAGGGCTCTACAGTTGGCTTACCGAAGGACTGACGCTTTATGTCGGCGAACACTCCTCCATGCAAAACGTGAATCATGGGCTTCTTTCTGTTCTTCTCATTCTTTTTGCACCTCTGCTAGCCGGGTATGGGGTTTCTTCCACTCTATGCTGGGATCACGATCTGTAAGCTCCTTTTCCCTGTTGGGGGATGGTGCAACGCCACTCTTCCCTCAGGATAAAGTGGAATTGTTTGCTAGTTTCTTTGGGCCTAAGTTTGCTCTTCCCCCCCTCTACCTTCTAAGGTGATTAAATGGGGTCCTCTGCCCCCTATAGTACCCGAGGTTGACTGCCAGGTGCTGGCATCTCCCTTCACTTCTCGTGAACTACAGCGGGCACTCTCCCAGCTTTCTTCCCGTTCTTCTCCTGGGGAGGATAACATACCTTATTCATTCTTACTGCATCTACCCCCCTCTTGTACAGATGCCATGCTGGAGGTTTTCAATGCCAGCTGGTCTCAAGGAGTTCTCCCTGATGCGTGGAAGCGCACTCTCCTGGTTCCAATTCTGAAGCCCAGGCAAAGATAATACCCAACCAGACTCTTACCGACCCATTGCCCAGGCATGCTAGGCATGCTAACGGCCATCTTTGTAATTATAGTCCTTAGTCCTTAAAATGTAAAACACACATTGTAATTTTTACAGAGAAATATATCAATTTGAATTTGAATTGCTTTACTGCCCTGCTTGGGTAAAGTGTTGGAAAGACTGGTGGCCACCCGTCTCTCATGGTGGACTGAGGAACATGGCCTCTTACCTGAAAACCAGAGTGGCTTCCGTGAGGGTCGATCCACCCCCGACTCTTTGCTTCAATTTGTGCAGTTAGTGCATAGTACAGTGGACCCCCGAGTTTCGAAAGGTTCTTACTTCGTAAACATCGTGTTTCGTAAGCTTTTTACGACTTCGAGAATCGTAAAACCGCTCGTGTTTCGTAACGTATTAGACCTGTCCGCCTGCTCCGCGCCTGCGCGGGACGCAGGACGCCGCCAGTGAAGCGTTGTTTACCATTGAGAGAACATTACCTAGCGCGCTCTTTCAAACATTCACACTACATTTGGTGGTTTTTTTTGATGCTTTAGTGATTGTCACTGTGAAATAAGTCACCATGGGTCCAAAGAAGCTTCCTAGTGGCACCCCTGTGGTAAAGAAAGTGAGGAACACCATCGAACTGAAGAAAGAGATTATAGAAAAATATGAGAGTGGCGTACGTCTGAGTGATCTTGCCAGGATGTACAACAAAACCCCTTCTACTATCGGCTCTATCCTGGCAAAGAGAAATGAGATCAAGGAAGCTAATGTTGCAAAAGGGGTTGATATGTTAACGAAAAATAGATCGAAAACAGTGGATGAGGTTGAGAAGTTGTTGTTGGTGTGGATCCATGAAAAACAGAGAGCGAGTGATAGTGTTTCCATGGCGATAATTTGTGAAAAGGCAAGGAAGTTGCACGCAGATCTTGTCAAGACAATGCCTGCAACCAGTGGTGAGACAAGTGATTTTAAAGCCAGCAAAGGCTGGTTTGACAGGTTTAAGAAACGTAGTGGCATACACAGTGTTGTGAGGCATGGTGAGGCAGCCAGCTCAGACAAACGTGCAGCTGAAAAATTTGTGCAGGAATTCCAGGGGTTCGTAGAGGCTGAACAATTCCTCCCCCAACAAGTGTTTAACTGTGATGAAACAGGCCTGTTTTGGAAGAAAATGCCCAACAGGACCTACATTACTCAGGAGGAAAAGGCACAGCCAGGACACAAGCCTATGTTTTGTTCTAATGCTAGTGGGGATTTTAAAGTGAAGCCTTTACTGGTGTATCACTATGAAAATCCCAGACCCTTCAAGAATCACAGTGTTGACAAGAATAATTTGTGTGTGCATTGGAAGGCTAACACCAAGGCATGGGTCACTACGGAGATTTTCAAGGAATGGGTGACTGGAGTGTTTGGCCCTACTGTGAAGAAATACCTCTTGGAAAAGAAATTGCCACTCAAGTGCCTCCTCATACTGGACAATGCTCCTGCTCACCCTCACAACTTGCAAGAGTGTTTGTCTGACAAGTTTAATTTCATCAGAGTGAAGTTCTTGCCTCCTAACACCACTCCTCTCCTCCAGCCCATGGACCAGCAGGTCATTTCCAACTTCAAGAAACTGTACACCAAAGCATTGTTTGAAAAGTGCTTTGAAGTGACCTCGGACACTGAGTTGACCCTAAGAGAGTTCTGGAAAGATCACTTCAACATTGTGCAATGCATACGCCTTATAGGTAAGGCTTGGGAGGGAGTGACTTCCAGGACTTTGAACTCTGCTTGGAGACCATTGTGGCCAGGTTGTGTCCAACAGAGGGATTTTGAAGGATTTGAGGTTGACCCTGACCTTGACCCTGACGACCCTGTGCCTGTTGTGGACTATTGTGGCATTGGGGAACAACCTGGGGTTGGAGGTGAGTGGTGAGGATGTGGAAGAGTTGGTGGAGGCCCACAGGGTAGAGCTAACAACTGAAGAGCTGCAAGAGCTTCATCTGGAACAGCAACAGACCACAGCTGAGGTTATTGCTTCAAAGGAGGAGGATGAGAGACAGAAGAAGGTGCCCTCTTCAGTGCTTAAGGAGATGTGTACAAAGTGGAATGAGTTGCAGACATTTGTTGAAAGACACCACCCTGAGCAAGCTGAAATGAGCCTTCTGTGCAGCCACTTCAGTGACAGAGCCATGTCGCACTTCAGGAAAGTGTAGAAGGGTCGCCAGAAACAGAGGACTCTGGACAGTTACTTCACCAGGCAGGGGTCTGGTGACTCTCAAGCTGGTCCTAGTGGCATTAAAAGACCAAGAAGGGAAGTAACCCCAAAAGGGCTTTGACACCTGAAGTCCTTTTGGAGGGGATTCCCTTCCAACCACTAACTCCCTGCCCCCTTTCAGCAACTCTACCTTCCAGATGCCTGCAACTCTTCAATAAAGGTAAGTAAATGTATATATATATTTTTTGTTTTTAATTTAGTAGGTGAATATTTTTTTGTGGAATGGATTAAATGTATTTACATTATTTCTTATCTGAAATAATGGTTCGAATTTCGAAAACTTCGTGTTAAGTACTAGCTCCTGGAACGGATTAATTACGATACTCGGGGGTCCACTGTCCTTCATTCGAAAGCCGGGAGTTCCTTCTGGCTGCCTTTTTGGATCTGCGTGGAGCATTTGATTCTGCATCCCACACGGTGATACTTTTTAAGCTAGCTCGCATGGGGCTGGCAGGAGCCCCCCTCCATTGGATGCACAACTTTTTACAAGGGCGAACCTTCCGGGTTGCAGTAGATGGCACGATGTCCTCACCCTATATACCGGGGAGTGCCCCAGGGATCTGTTCTTAGTCCACTCCTTTTTTCTGTATTAATGTCGGATCTCCCTTCCATGCAGGGCGTGCATACCCTGGTGTATGCGGATGATGTGGCCCTTATGTACAGTGGCACTACTTTGCTGGCTGCACAGGAAAACCTTCAGCATGCCCTACAATGCATAACTTCATGGGCTGCCACCTGGGGTTTGGAGGTTAGTGTTGCCAAGTCCCGGCTCTTATGTTTTACTAGACAACGCCTCTCTACTCTTCCATCTGTTTCATTGGGTCAGACACCAATCCCGTTGGTCTCTTCTCATAGATGGTTGGGTGTCACTTTGGATGCACCACTCTTGACATGGAGGAAACACACAATAGCCCTCCACCTCTCATGTGTACGCCGCACTGCACTCATGTGCCGGATCTCTGGCACTAAGTGGGGAGGCGGATCGCGACGACCTCTTTAAATTTTATACAGCTATGGTTCGCAGCAAACTCACCTATGCGAGTGAGGTGTATGGCTCGGCTTCTTCCTCCTCTCTTCACCGCCTGGACATTCTCCAGAATTCGGCCATCCGCAGTATGCGGAGTCTGGGATAGTTCCCCTCTCGTCAATGAGAATGGCAAGGAACTGTTTACGGCTCCATCATCTGGCCTCTCTGCCTTGTACTCACCCATGCTGCCTCTCACCACGAGTGTGGGAGGCAGCCTCTGTCCCCCCACGTTTGGTTCAGCCTTCCTTTGTGGTCAGGGCCCAACGTTCCTTGACCTACCTTTCACTGCCTGCACCAGTGGTGACTCCCTCCCCTCTTCACTCCCCGGTCCCCCCCTGGATGGACCTGACACGGTACATCCATCTGGATTGGCCTTCTAGGAACAGGAAACTCCCCCGGATAGCTGCAATTCTCTTTGAAGAGTTTCGCGCTGTCATGTATGGTTCTTCCTTCTCCATCTACACGGACGGCTCAGCACAAAATTCCCCCTTCTACATCTTCTGCTGCATTCTTTGCTGATCTTTCTCTGTGTCAAACCTGGCGGTTAGACCCCGCTCACTCAGTCCTAGCAGGAGAGCTCTTCGCCATTCACCAGGCCTTGGTTTTTGTCCTTGCTTACCTCCCTCCTCAGCCTTTGGTTCTCTTCTCTGATTACCAATCTTCCCTAGCACTTTTGTGTTCTGACCGTCCATGGTCCCTACGCGTCCTTGTCCGACAGACGCAGTCTCTTATACTACGTTTTTTGTGAAGTCCAGGTTGGAGCATCTCCCTTCAGTGGGTATCTGCCCATGTTGGCATTCGGGGCAATGAAGTGGCTGATCGAGCAGCCTCCCTCGCACATGCACTTCCTACCATTACCTCTCTTGCGCTGGGCCGCAGTGATTTCACAAGGACCGTTTGGAAGAAAATCCGTCATTTATGGCAGAATGAACTGGTACGCTCCCTCTCTACTTCGGCATTGAGTTCTGTCCGATCTTTCAATGGTCCCTGCCCTTGGGCTCGCCATCCCAATCGCTCAGTGGATTTTGCACTGACTCCCCTCCGGACTCTCCGTACTGCCCGTGGTGTCCCTCACAGCCTGAGACGATGGAACACTTCCTACTGTGGTGCCCACGTTATCACTGCACGGACTGTTCTCCGTGCGGCCTTGCACACGTTTGGGGTGCAATCTTTAACCCTATCTCTCCTTAATGGGGAGGGGTTTGATCCTCCAGACCATCAGGAGATATTGGCCTGTACCTGCATGTTCTTGCTGGCTTCAGGGCGCATTAAGGACATATAATACGCAGTTATTAGTCTAACATCCTTCCACTTTGGTCGAGGTTCCTTCTCCAAGCGTTGGACGGCAGGGCTCGATACGGCGTATGCTGTCAGTGGCCCTATAAAACCCCAACAACAACAAGCACTAAACCATTATGGGTAATATAGCACTCAGTGTAACTCGCCACTCATAAAGGGGGTAGTGGAGGTGGAGGCTACAGTACAGAAGCAAAGTTAAGTAATGTTGGAATCAGTGCAATAGGTTATATACCTTCGAGAGTTTCTCTACTCTCTCAGCCCAGCCATGGGCTAGGCTCGTCTGGTGCTTGCCTGGTCAACCAGGCTGTTGCTGCTGGAGGCCCACTGCCCCACATATCCATCACAGCCTGGTTGATCTGGCACCTGGTGAAGATACAGTGGTACCTCGAGTTACGATATTTTTTCGTTCGAGAATGCTGTTCAAGTGCCATTACCAAACGAATTTATCCTCATAAGGAATAATGTAAAATAGACTAGTCCTTTTACACCCCCAAAAATATACTTACAAAAGCATTTAAAAAAATAAACTTACATAAAAGGGCTATTTTGGGGACCATCGTAACTCGAGGTACCACTGTACTTGTCCAGTTTCCTCTTGAAGGCTTCTACACTTGTTCCAGCCATGTTTCGGATATCTTCTGGTAAGATGTTGAATACAGTGCTCCCTTATTGTCCCCACTGCACCCCTGCTCCTCACTGGGTTTATTTTATACTTCCTCCCATATCTCTCACTCCAGTATGTTGTTATGGCAGTGTGCAGATTTGGGACCAGGCCCTCGAGTATTTTCCAGGTATATATTATCATGTATCTCTCTCCTCCGCTCCAATGAGTACATATTCAAGACTTGAAGGCGTTCCCAATAATTTAGATGTTTCACTGGCTCAATGTGAGCTGTAAACGATCTCTGTATTTGTTCCAGCTCTGATATTTCTCCTGCTTTGAATGGGGCCACCAGCACTGAGCAATATTCTAAGTGAGGGAGCACTAGCGATTTGAAGAGTGTCACCATCGGCATTATTTCCCTTGTTTTGAAAGTTCTCGATACCTACCCCGTCATCTTCCTGGCTGTTGTGATCTTTGTCTTGTTATTGTCTTTAAAAGAAAGATCAGCAGACATAATTATTCCCAAGTCCTTTACGTGTTCCTTTCGTTCTATTTGGTGACCCTCTTGAGTTTTGTATATAGTGTTCCTTTTGAGTTCTTCATTCTTTCCATACCTAAGCAGCTGAAACTTATCACCATTGAACGTCATGTTGTTCTCCACTGCCCACTGGAAAACCCTGCTTATGTCTTCCTGTAATTTTTCAGTGTCCTCTACTGTAGTGACTTTCATGCTTATTTTAGTGTCATCTGCAAATGATGATATAAAAGTGTACCAGGTGTTTTTATCTATGTCTGCTATGAGGATGAGAAACAGCAGAGGTGCAACTACAGTGCCTTGGGGCACTGAGCGTTTGACCTCACTGTTGCTGGATCTTGCCCTGTTCACTACTACTTTTTGTGTTCTGTGTGTTAGGAACTCAAAAATCCATCTGCCTACCTCACCCGTAATGCCCATGGCCCTCATTTTGTGTGCTATCACTCCATGATCGCATTTGTCAAATGCTTTTGCAAAATTCTGCTCTCTTGTATACCCTAACCTCACTAAATCTGTATAAAAACCTTGGCTACTTTCATTAGCCTACCCTTTATATAGTTTTGCATATGTATGTTCTCAATTATACTGTAGCTCAGAAAACATGTTGGGAATTCACAAAACAACTTTTCCATTTCATATACAATTATAGGTTGTATGAATGTGATTTTTTATTAGTAATGAAAAGATCCCATGCCTCTTGTTAGGCACTGTATGACCCCTATAGGTTTAGCACTTTCCCCATGAATGTGATCATTTTTTTTTAACACGTCGGCTGTTTCCCACCAGGGCAGGGTGACCCAAAATGAAAGAAAAAAAAACTTGCATCATTCAACACTTTGACCATCACTCATACATAATCACTGTCTTTACAGAGGCACTCAGATACGACAGTTTAGATGTCCCTCCAAACTGCCAATATCGTAAACCCCCTCCTTTAACACTTAAACTGTCCAAACGTAGATCTACGTTCACTCGCACAGCGCTCCAAATATTTAGAAAAAAAAAATAGGTTTTTTCAAATGAAGAGGGCATTATTCTACACGTTATAAGATAAAAATAAAAATTAGGATCAGTACTTACCGAGATATAAGCCCACGAAGTTGGCACTGGATGCTCACCTGACGGCAACACGGAGTCCTGCCACTTGCAGAAGTGTTGCTGATGTACCTTTATTTCTCATTTTTATATGATTTTATATAATTTTTTTGTTCTGATAATTACAATTTACAGTGGTCCCTCGACTTTCGGTGATTTCGAGTTTCGAGCGCTTTTTTTGGTCAATTTTTCCCTCGTCTATCGGTCATTCCCTCGACTATCAGTCCGTACCAGACCTGTCCGCCTGCCTGCGCTTGCGCGCCTCGCCGCGCACGATGCCAGTCTAGCGTTGTTTACCATTGAGAGAACATTACCCAGCACGCTCTTTCAAACATTTCACAATAAATTTATTCTGTTTATTGCTGGTTTAGTGATTGTCACTGTGAAATAAGTCACCATGGGTCCAAAGAAGCTTATTAGTGACACCCCTGTCGTAAAGAAAGTGAGGAACACCATCAAAGTGAAGAAGGAGATTATAGAAAAATATGAGAGTGGCGTACGTGTGAGTGAGCTTGCCAGGATGTACAACAAAAACACATCTACTATCACCTCTATCCTGGCAAAGAGAAAAGAAATCAAGGAAGCTAATGTTGCAAAAGGGGTTGATATGTTAACGAAAAATAGATCGAAAACAGTGGATGAGGTTGAGAAGTTGTTGGGGTGTGGATCAATGAAAAACAGATAGCGGGTGATAGTATTTCCACGGCGATGCTTTGTGAAAAGGCAAGGAAGTTGCACGCAGATCTTGTCAAGACAATGCCTGGAACCAGTGGTGATGTGTGTGATTTTAAAGCCACTTGAGAGATTTAAGAAACGTAGTGGCATACACAGTGTTGTGAGGCATGGTGAGGCAGCCAGCTCAGACAAACGTGCAGCTGAAAAATTTGTGCAGGAATTCAAGGGGTTCGTAGACACTGAAAAATTCGAACCCCAACAAGTTTAATTGTGATGAAACAGGTCTGTTTTGGAAGAAAATGCCAAACAGGACCTTCATTACTCAGGAGGAAAAGGCACTGCCAGGACACAAGCCTATGAAAGACAGGCTAACTCTCATGTTGTGTGGTAATGCTAGTGGGGATTTTAAAGTGAAGCCTTTACTGGTGTATCACTCTGAAAATCCCAGAGTGTTCAAGAAACACAATGTTAACAAGAATAATTTGTGTGTGTATTGGAAGGCTAACACCAAGGCATGGGTCACGACGGCAATTTTCGTGGAATGGCTCACTGGAGTGTTTGGCCTCAGTGTGAAGAAATACCTCCTGGAAAAGAAATTGCCACTCAAGTGCCTCCTGCTACTGGACAATGCTCCTGCTCATCCTCACAACTTGAAAAACTATTTGTCTGACAACTTCAGTTTCATCACAGTGAAGTTCTTGCCTCCTAACACCACTCCTCTCATCCAGCCCATGGACCAGAAGGTCATTTCTAACTTCAAAAAACTGTACACCAAAGCAGTGTTTGAAAAGTGCTTTGAAGTGACCTCGGACACTGAGTTGACCCTAAGAGAGTTCTGGAAAGATCACTTCAATATCCTCCATTGCATAGGCCTTATAGGTAAGGCTTGGGAGGGAGTGACTTCCAGGACTTTGAACTCTGCTTGGAGACCACTGTGGCTGGATTGTGTTGAAAAGATTGATTTTGAAGGATTTGAGGCTGACCCTGACGACCCTGTGCCTGTTGTGGACTCTATTGTGGAATTGGTCAAGTCCCTGGGGTTGGAGGTGAGTGGTGAGGATGTGGAGGAGCACAGGGTAGACTTAACCACTGAAGAGCTGAAAGAGCTTCATCAGGAACAACATCAGACAACATTTAAGGAAATTGATTCAGAGGAGGAGGATGGATAGGGTGAGGTAACTTCTTCAGAGATTAAGGAAATTTGTTCTTTGTGGACTAAGGTGCAGGCATTTGTTGAAAAACACCACCCTGAGCAAGCTGAAATAAGCCATATCTGCAACATGTTCAGTGACAGAACCTTGTCCCACTTCAGGAAAATGTTAGAGGTGCCAGAAACAGAGCACTCTTGACAGTTATTTTTTTGAGGCAGGGGTCCAGTGACTCAAGCTGGTCCTAGTGGCATTAAAAGACAAAGAAGGGAAGTAACCCCAGAGAGGGACTTGTTACCTGAAGTCCTTTTGGAGGGGGATTCCCCTTCCAAACACTAACCCCTCCCCCTGTCCTCCTCCCTATCTTTCAGATGCCAGTAACTCTCTTCAATAAAGGTAAGTAGATGTTATTTTAAATGTTTAATTATAAATTTATTACTTTATATATGTATTTATAATTGTTTTGTTTATGTAAAAGTATAGTTAATCTTCACAAAATTAATTTTTTGTGAATATTTTTGGGTGTCTGGAATGGATTAATTGTATTTACATTATTTCTTATGGGAAATAAGGTTTCAACTTTCGAGTAATTCGAGTTAAGGTCTAGCTCCTGGAACGGATTATGACCGAAAGTCGAGGGACCACTGTATAGTAGTTCTTGTTATTTCATAGCCAATCTTTGTTCTGACACTAATGTTAGGTACTGAAATTGTACTCAGATAGTAACAAACACACTGACAGGTGGACATTTATACCTGCCTTGGTCATTTACTATTGTCTAGAAATATATACAAAGTATTTATAGGTCCCAGCAATGTTTTAGACACGCTGCAGTATACTATATGAAACTCCTTGAAGCATGGTGAAAGACTGGGTGTCACTAAACTGCTGATAGTGCAACAGTAGTTTGACACTTGATGATCGTGCATTGCTGCAGGGAACCCCTGGATTTGTTTGTTTTCACTGTTACACATAAACATGTCTGTCTAGCTCTGTCTGCCTGTGTGTCTTTGTCTTTCTGTGTGCCTCTGTGTGTCTGTCTGCCTGTGTCTGTCTGTCTGCCTCTGTCTGTCTTTCTGTCTGCCTGTGTCTGTCTGTCTGCCTCTGTCTGTCTTTCTGTCTGCCTGTGTGTCTGTCTTTCTGTCTGCTTGTCTCTGTCTCAGAGAGCGGATCATGAACCAACAGTTATTACACAGGATGCAGTCACGTCTGATTCGTGATCAGTGAACATGGTATTACTTGCTAGTCATGCGTATTATGCTTTATATCTACAAGCACAGTGTATAGCACTGGATGTTTTGGGTTATCCTAGGTAATTTACATTATGTATGATAACTGTACTTATGTCTACCTGTGAGAGAGAGAGACAGAGATAGACAGACAGATACAGATGAAGGGACAGCTAAAGTCAGTCAGCCAGCCACCTACCCAGCCGGCCTGACGAATACGTATTACACATGTTCCAGAATCGTTTCTCTTTACTTAGGGCATAGGTTATAGGACATTCTGGCAGGATAACACTACCAGTGGTATCAAAAATGAAAGGATGTTGCTCAAATGTTGCGCATGGGTTATTATCAAGGTTTTTGATATTTCCTTGATCATTTGTGGCCACATTCATCTCACAGCCACTAAACTTTGGATCAACATCACTTTCCTCTTAAAAGGGGAGTGTTAATACGACATGACATCAGTGAATCCCTGGTGTTTGCCACGCTATTTGCTCTAGCTGGCACTCAACTGAACTGGTGTTCCCACAAGGTACTAAGTGGTTCCAGAATTTTTTTTAATACTGCACACACTGAGTGTTAAGACCCATTTTATACTGACCAGGCATCTCAGGCCAATCATGCCAAATTTGGAGGCAGGAAAAATAAAACGTAGATCTACGTTTGGAGCGCTAGCAGTACAAACATAGATCGATGTTTGGACAGTTTTAGGGTTAAAGTGCAGGCATTGTATTTCACATTTCCAAGACTCAAGTCCGGCTAACTGGTTTCCCTGAATCCCTTCACAAAATATTACCCTGCTCACACTCCAACAGCCCATCAGGTCCCCCTCAAAATTCGTCTCCATTGACTCCTATCTAACACACTCGCGCACCCTTGCTGGAAGTCCAAGCCCCTCGCCCACAAAACCTAGTTGGCCCCTCCCTCCAACCTTTTCAGGGATGACCCCTACCCCACCTTCCTTCCCCTACAGATTTATATGTTCTCCAAGTCATTCTACTTTGTTCCATTCTCTCTAAATGACCAAACTACCTCAACAGCCCCTCTTCAGCCCTCTGACTAATACTTTTAGTAACTCTACACCTCCTCATTTCCACACTGAATTTTCTGCATAATATTTACACCACACATTGCCCTTAGACAGGCCATCTCCATTGCCTCCAGCCATCTCCTCGCTGCAGCATTTACAACCCAAGCTTCACACCCATATAAGAGTGTTGGTACCACTATACTCTCGTACATTCCCTTCTTTGCCTCCATGGATAATGTTTTTTATTTCCACAGATACCTCAATGCACCATTCACCTTTTTTTCTTCATCAATTCTATGGTTAAACCTCATCCTTCATAACCCCATCTGTTGACAAGTCATCTCCCAAATATCTGAAAACATTCACTTCTTCCATACTCCCTCCCTCCAATGTGATATCCAATTTTTCTTTATGTAAATTGTTTGATACCTTCATCACCTTACTCTTATCTATGTTCACTTTTAACTTTCTACCTTTACACACCCTCCCAAACTTGTCCACTAACCTTTGCAACTTTTCTTTAGAATCCCCCAAAATCACCGTATCATCAGCAAAAAGTAACTGTGTCAACTCCCATTTTGTATTTGATTCCCCATAATTTAATCCCACCCCTCTCCCCAACACCTTAGCATTTACTTCTTTTACAACCCCATCTATAAATATGTTTATCTATAAATATGTTTAACATATTTATAGTGATAATAATAATAATATTAATTATGCCTCTTGTTTTGAAGTACTATTGAATAGTAAGTTTCTTCTATGTTTTCAGGAAAATTCGAGAAAATAGAAGCTTGAACACTTCATTTAATTCCCCATCGAATAAAACAAGTATGACTAAGGCATCACTGGACAGGTAAGCAGTTTTTAACAGTGCAGCCAATGCAAATTTCAGTCTCCTTTTATAATCACTATACCATCAATAATTAATTAACCCTGCAAGAGTGAAACCTAATACAGTACATCTAATACAGCCTGTTTAATATGCCTTATATTACTTTGAATTGCTACTTTTTCATGCAGAATTTCACTTAAAATTAATTTTTTTTTTAACCCTGTCAGGGTCCAGACCCCTGATCTGAAAATTGCTCTCAGAGTCCAAGAATTTAAAAAAAAAAATTGTTTTCTTATGAAACTTTGGAGAGACTTTTTCTGAAGGTAATGACACCAAAAGTACGAAATTTGATGGAAAACTTGCGCTTTCGCAAAGTTAGCAGCCTCAGCGATATTTACGCATTGGCAATTTCACCCACTTTGAGTCCTATTTTAGGCCAATTCCATTGTTCCAGTCAACCAAACTCTTAGCTATTTTGCTAGTACAGTGGTCCCTCTGTTTTCGTGCATCTCCAAACTCGAACATTTATGTAAGTGTATTTTCGTAAGTACTGTTGCAAGTGTATTTTTGGGGGTCTGAAATAGACTAACCTACGTGACATTATTTCTTAAGGAAGTAAATTCGTTCGGTAATGGCACTTGAGCAGCATTCTGGAACGAATTTTCGGCGAAAACCGAGGGACCACTGTATGCTTTCCATTCTATTAATTGAGTACAAGAAACCACCCAGTCAACTATTTCAACTACCCAATAAAGTGATCAGAAATTGGTAATTTGGCCAGTTTCACACAAATTTTAAAATAGTGTCCAGAATAACCAATGCAGGCATTCCTGGCACTAAAATAACATTTTCTCTGTTCATTAGTTACATTTTAATTTTTTATTCACACAAATAATTTTTATTCATACAAAAAAAATAGAAGATTTACTGTTATGCAATATTATAATAATTGTATAAAAAATAACCGCATTCGTGAACGCATATTAGACCCACAAGTTGATGTGTATTGGATGTGTGATGTGGTTTGTTTACTCTTGAACATCAGCAAAAATCAAACATTTCCACTACTTTGAGCTCAATTTCAAGCTATTTTCAGTCCTGAAACCAATCAAAATCATCTATATTTCTGTAATACATCTTCTATTCTATCAAATGAGACCAAGAAACTGTGAATACACCATACACCAAAAACATGGTTGCAGCTTTTTTTCTTATGCACTGCTTGCTGCAGGATTTTTTTTTATATGGTGCACACTTACCACATAAACAATTCTCTCATATTTAGGCCTAAATTTACCGCTCACAGCTTATCTGAGTGAGCTGAGCTTATGGCATAGAATTTCGGCACTGACACTGGCTTCAAAGCCGTAGAGCTACGGCACAGATCCTGAAAGGCTTAATATTAATATTATTGTTATTATGATATATTTGTTTACCTTAATGGCTTTCTCCTACCAAGGCAAGGTAACCTGAAGAAAAAGTCATATTTACCATCATTCACTCAACTGCTGTCTTTCCTGATATGTGCTGACATCACAGTTCAGATTACCCTCCAACTGCAACATCCCCACCCCTTCTTCAGACTACAGGCACTGTACTTTCCACCTGAATCCCTTCATAAATGTAACTTTGCTCACACTTGAACAATACTTCAAAGCCACAAAAACCACTTAGTCTCCACTCACTCCTATCTAACACACAAGCCTGCTGGATACTCAAGCACTCAAAACTTCCTTTACTCTCCCTACCCCTCTTGCCTTCCACTCCAGATTTATACACCCTTTTGGTCATCATATCCTGCTCAATCCTCTCCAAATATCTAAACCACCTCAACAACCTTCTCAGCCCTCTGGATTATATCTTGGGTAAACCCCTCATTGTCTTTGCTTTTAATTTTCTGCATAATATACACATTACATTTTTTTTTAACACGCTGGCCATCTCCCACTGAGGCAGGATGACCTGAAAAAGAAACACTTTCACCATCATTCACACTGTCACTGTCTTGCCAGAGGCATGTAGATGTGATGGTTTAGATGTCCCTCTAAACAGCAAATACAGTATCTCAAACCCCTCCTTTACAGTGCAGGCGTTGCCTTCTCTTAGCTGCAACATTTACAATTTATGGTGTGATTATAAAGGGATGCACCTATTTTTTTTTTTTTTTTAGGTACATTGCTCCCTTAACTCCTCAGTTGAGCAAGAGTGATGGAAAGTACGTCCAGAAGCAACCACTTGTATCGAGAAGAGCTTGGCATGAACGCAGTTTGGAGATACACATAACAATAGATAAAATCAAGGAGGTACTGAAGAGCAATCCTCCTGCTATTAACTCAGGCGGCTTAACAACATTGCTTGGTTCCTTGACCTGTGGAGGTTGGCTGTGCTTAAGAGAAAGAAATATCATAGGACTCAACACATTTAGACTGCATGAAACTGTTCTTGTCAACAGTCTTATGAAAACTTTTTGTCTTCCTGTGAAAGACCTCACTGATTTTATACCATTTAATGCAAGGTAGGTTTAAAGAAGTTTTTTGTATATACCTAATATTGTTTAAAAATATTGTGAAAATGAGAAATTTCCCTAATATAAAGGCCTCAGGGTCCAGAGGCCAAATTTCAAAGTGTGCACCAGGGTCCAAGAATTTTAAAAAAAAAAAATTGTTATTTTTTTCTTATGAAATCGTAGAGAATCTTTTTCTGAAGGTAATAAAACAAAAAGTATGAAATTTGATGGAAAATTGACGAAATTATGCTCGTGAATTTTGATGCGTCAGCGATATTTACGCATCGGCGATTTTGCCGACTTTGACTCCCATTTTAGGCCAATTACATTATTCCAGTCGACCAATTTCTTAGCTATTTCACTAGTATTACTTCTATTCTATCGATTGAGCACAGGAAATCGCCCAGTCATCTGTTTCAACTACAAAATAGTGATCGGAAATTGGTAATTTAGCCAATTTAACACAAAGTTCAAAATATTCCAATTTCAAAATAGGGTGCAGAATAAACAATGCAGGCATTCCTGGCACTAAACTAACATTTCCTCTGTTCATTAGTTACATTTTCAGTCTTTACAAATGAATTTCATTTTTATTTTTTATTCAAACCAAAAAATGAACGTATATTAGACCCACCAGCTGGCGTGTATTAGACGGGTGAGGTCATCTGTTTACTTTTGAACATCGGCAAAAATTTAACATTTCCGCTACTTTGAGCTCAGTTTCAAGCCATTTCCAGTACTAAAACCAATCAAAATCATCTCTATTTCTGTAATATATCTTCCATTCTATCAAATGATACCAAGAAATCGCAAATACAACTATAAAAAGCATACAAAAAACACTGCAAAGTCGCTGTTTTAATAAATAATAACGGTCTCGGTTTTTCTCTCTCATTATACACTGTGTGATGCAGGATTTGTTTTATGTGGTGCACACTTACCACATAGATGTATTCTCTCATATCTAGGCCCAAATTTACTGCTCACAGCTTATCTGAGTGAGCTGAGCTCATGGCGTAGAACTACGGTTTGGACCCTCAACTCAAAGCCGTAGAACTATGGCATGGACCCTGAAAGGGTTAAAAGATGGTAGGACTAGAATGGAACGTTAACAACCAGATGAGGTAGTTTAATTCCATAGTTTCGTATAATATGTGACCCATACTGGTTGAACACTTTGTGTCAGTATAATACTAATTCATAATATTGATGTATGCTTCTTCTTTCAACAAACCGGCCATATCCCACCAAGGCAGGGTGGCCCAAAAGAGAAAAATGAAAGTTTCTCCTTTTAACTTTAGTAATGTATACAGGAGAAGGGGTTACTAGCCCCTTGCCCCTGGCATTTTAGTCCCCTCTTACAACATGCATGGTTTACAGAGGAAGAATTCTGTTCCACTTCCCCATAGAGATAAGAGGAAATAAACAAGAAGAAGAACTAGTAAGAAAATAGAAGAAAAACCAGAGGGGTGTGTATATACAGTGCTCGTCACGGCATTATGCTGCCCCTCCCCCACACATGTACCAAAACACAAGCACATACCATGAAAGATTATTATATATATATTTGCACACTTACTGAGGTTTTAATACTCGATGCTGCATCCTTTACACTTAATCACGTCCCTCAGCCATGTAGGAAGACTCTCACACAAATTCTTGAAGGTTTGGGAAGGTACAGTATATTATTCCATGCTTCATGTAGAGCAGCTTCCAGCTGCGGGATGGAACTGATATCCTTGCCCAGTAAACTTTGTTTCACTATTGACCAGAGGTTCTCAATAGGGTTTAGGTCTGGGGAATTGCCTGACAAGTCATTAAAGAACCTCACTTCACAGTCCTTAAGCCACTGAACTACAGATTTGGTGATAACACGGTGCACCATCCTGCATAAAAACCGTAGCCCCACACTTGTCAAATGCCTCCGGTAAACTGTCACAATAACTCCAGGTAATTATACTGGTTCATATACTGGTTTTGGGGAAGCACAATGAGTTCACCAACACTCTGAGCACTGAAACACCCCCAAACCATGAGCGAGTCTGGGTGTTTGGTGGTCCCACAGGTGTAGTGTGGGTCTAGCGGGTCACTACTTCTGGGCCGGTACACATGTCCCCCACGGTTACAGGTGACGGTGAAGGTTGCTTCATCACTCCATAGTACTTCAGACCACTGTTGAGGATTCCAGTGAAGATATTTCTTTGCATAATCCAGCCTGGCCCATGGCCGGGCTCCGAGAGTAGCTAAACTCTCGAAACTCTTCAAAGGTATATCTTCAATGGTAGTCTACATTTCTTCTGTGGCTTGGAGAGGATCGGTTTCTTAACCTGGCGGTGACTACTGTAGCTCAGTTCTGACACACGTCTGTTAACAGTTCTTACAGACACCTCTGAGAGAAGATGTAGGTTCTTTTCTTTCAATTCTCTAGCAGTTATTTTAGGTGTACTCTCTAGCTGCTTCTTTAACACAGTTAAGGTACGAACAGATGTCTTCTTCGAGGGGCCAGGCCGAGGTTTGGCAGACGGTAACTCAACACCGCCACCAGCCTTGAAACGCTGCACCCAGTTCCTCACTGAACGCTCACACACACCAACATTCTCCACTATTTCTTTTGTTTGGTGCCCAGCTTTGTGAAGCCCTATGATTTGAGCTATAGTTTCAGGTGTTAAAGACTTCCTTTTACCCATAATCAAACATGTATAGCTCCAAAACCAAAGGGAACACCGGACAAAAGATGGGGCGGATGAGAGACAAAAGTGCAACACTTCCTCTCACCATGGCAGCCACATGAGCACTTAGGAGTCACTGTGTAGTGTGGTGGCAGGCCGTGACGTCATGCTAACGGCTGCTATCCGGCTTAATGCTATCAGGAAAAAAGACCCCCCTGTATGGTAGGCCTTTGATTTTCGTCACAGCATTATGCCGGGGCGCTCACTCGGCATAATGCTGTGACGAGCACTGTATATTCTTGTACATGCATGTGTAGTGTGACATAAGTGTAAGTAGAAGTAGCAAGCCGTACCTGAAATCTTGCATGTTTATGAGACAAAAAAAAGACACCAGCAATCCTTTCCTTTCCTTTCAACACGTCAGCCGTTTCCCACCGAGGCAGGGTGGCCCAAAAGGAAAAACAAAAGTTTCTCCTTTTACATTTAGTAATTTATTCAGGAGAAGGGGTTACTAGCCCCTTGCTCCAGGCATTTTAGGCGCCTCTTACGACACGCATGGCTTACGGAGGAAGAATTCTGAAGAAAATAGAAGAAAACCCAGAGGGGTGTGTATATATATGCTTGTACATGAATGTGTAGTGTGACCTAAGTGTAAGTAGAAGTAGCAAGATGTACCTGAAATCTTGCATGTTTATGAGACAGAAAAAAGACACCAGCAATCCTACCATCACGTAAAACAATTACAGGCTTCCGTTTTACACTTGCTTGGCAGGACAGTAGTACCTCCCTGGGCGGTTGTTGTTTACCAACCTACGACAGGAGGCCCTCCACATTCGCGAGTGTTAGGGGATCAAGAACTTCGCGAATCTTGAAAATTCGCAAATGTTTGGTGCGCAAATATGATGTAGGGAAATATAATAATACTGTACTGTAGCATTCGCGAATGTTTTGATGCACAAATATATTGTAGGGAAATATAATAATCCTAGGTAGTAGGTTGGTAGACAGCAACCACCCAGGGAGGTACTACCGTCTTGCCAAATGAGTGTAAAACGGAAGCCTGTAATTGTTTTACATGATGGTAGGATTGCTGGTGTCTTTTTCTGTCTCATAAACATGCAAGATTTCAGGCATGTCTGTTACTTCTACTTACACTAGGTCACATTACACATTCATGTACAAGCTATATTACACACTCCTCTGGGTTTTCTTCTATTTTCTTACTAGTTCTTGTTCTTATTTCCTCTTATCTCCATGGGGAAGTGGAACAGAATTCTTCCTCCGTAAGCCATGCGTGTCGTAGAGGCGACTAACATGCTGGGAGCAAGGGCTAGAACCCTTCTCCTGTATATATTACTAAATGTAAAATGGGAAACTTTCGTTTTCATTTTGGGCCACCCCACTTCGGTGGGAAACGGCCGACGTGTTGAAAGAAGAAGAAATATAATAATAGCATTTACTTAGCCTAACAATACTGCTTCCTTAACCTATTGAACCACGAACAATCATAAAACACATGAAAACATCATAAAATATTGTATATACAGGTCGCCCTCCACATTTGCGAGTTCCACTTTTGCGGGCTTCGAACATTTGCAAATACCCAGCCGCCCAATCATATTTAAAATACAGTGGTACCCCGAGTTTCAGCCATAATTCGTTCCAGAAGGCTGTTCGAGTGCCGTTACCGAACGAATTTGTTCCCATAAGGAATAATGAGATTAGTCCATTTCAGACCCCCAAAAATACACATACAAAAGAACTTACAATAATACACTTACATAATTGTTTGAGTTGGTAGCTGTATGAAACTTGGGGTACCACTGTATGTCATTACATATGTTAGGAATTGTGGCGGCGGCAGAGTTCGTTTGGAGACAGGACAAGATAGTCCTTCAATATAACACTAATATCAACTCTACGGCTTATTTATCTATCACAATTGATCTAATATGACATAATAAACAATATTAATAACATAGAAACATGATATATACTCTAGAATGAATAAAATATGTCATTACGTATGGTGTTGTGTTGTTGTTGTTTGTATAAGGGCCACTGAGAGCATAAGCCTTACATGGTGGTGAAGGCGGCGGTAGAGCGGCAGTGTTGTCAGTTGCCCTATATACCTCCAATAACATTGGAGGAGTTAGTTTCGTACTGTCCTTTTTCTATCGATTAATTGCTTAACTTACTTGCTACACTGTTAATGATACACTTTATCACTGGCTGGCGCTATAGCCTTTATCGACTCGTGCTGCTTTAGTATCGTACATATCGTAGAATCACTGAAGAAGGCATATTCTCCCCTCTCTCTTCCTCCTCCAATTTTGTACTCTGCTACGAGTTCTTTCTTGAATTCTATAGTCTTTCTCACCTTCTTTACCAAAGACACATATGCAACACTTGGGTATCTTTATTGAGGAAACGTTTTGCCACACAGTGGCTTCATCAGTCCAATACAAAGTAGAAAGTTGTAAGGAGAGGAGGAGTTTGAGGTAATCAGTTCCTTGGCCTGGAGTCGATGTGTTCAGTCCATCAATCTTGTAGTAAGTACAGCATAGGGCAAAAGAAGTTGCTTATATGCTGTACTTACTACAAGATTGATGGACTGAACACATCGACTCCAGGCCGAGGGATTGATTACCTCAAACTAATCCTCTCCTTACAACTTTCTACTTTGTATTGGACTGATGAAGCCACTGTGTGGCGAAACGTTTCCTCAATAAAGATACCCAAGTGTTGCATATGTGTCTAATTTATCAAACTTGTCGGTTCTCTGAACCATTCATCTATGTCCTGTCTGACACAGCAACATCTTGGGATCTTCATACAAACGAATTCTTCAACACTTGTCCAATCTTTGGACGAAGACTTACTTCGACTAGTGGATGGTACCACTATGATCCCGCCTCCTCCTCCTGCTTCGCCTCACCTGTCTACAGTATATAAGCAACTTCTTTTGCCCTATGCTGTACTTACTACAAGATTGATGGACTGAACACATCAACTCCAGGCCAAGGGACTGATTACCTCAAACTCCTCCTCTCCTTACAACTTTCTACTTTGTATTGGACTGATGAAGCCACTGTGTGGCGAAACGTTTCCTCAATAAAGATACCCAAGTGTTGCATATGTGTCTAATTTATCAAACTTGTCGGTTCTCTGAACCATTCGTCTACAAGGAGATTCTTGTTGCGTCCCTTCAGTGCTCTGGGGTTGGCAGCTTTATAAATAAAGCCTGGCTTTACCATGTGAGAGGGTAAGAGGGAGGGTAGTAGGGACACGGCGGGAAGCGTTTTCCTGTACTTTTTACCCGCATTTGTTTGGTAAATATGATTGGGTGGTTGGGTATTCGTGAATATTCAAAGCTCGTGAAAGTGGAGGGCTAGCTGTACCTAGGATATAAAGGAGAGTTAGGGATCAAGGTAAAATAAAAATATCTAAAATTCAAGGAAACTAATACAAAAGACTTGCTAGGAATCTCAGGTGCTGTTGTTGGAAAAATGGCTGATTTGTATATTGGCTAGGGGTATGTTGAATTCACAGATAATTGGTGCACAAACCATCTGTTTTGTGATTACCTGAAAGTAAGGCAGGAGTGCACCTGGCAAAGTGAGGGCATTTTGATAATGAGGAAGTGTAGGTAGTCATTTTGTGCCAGTGATGTGAAGATTTTGGTGACTTAATAAGTAAGATTTAACACTTCTCAGAACCATACATAAACCTACAGTATAGTGCTTCATCTGACTTCTGCACAGAATCATATTGTATCCCTGTAAAGTGGATTCAATATGGTATCCACTTTACACAAGTATCAGAGCTAATCAACAGCAAACTTTTGAAGTAGTGTACTCAATGCAATTTTGAGAGGAAACCCAGTGTTTGCCCATTATAAAATCAGCTAAATGTTTGATAAAGCTATATCCTTTGAACTTCTTTGAGCTTCTGTATGTGTTGTGTGTGATTGTAGAAAACACCTGCGATATAAAAAAATCAAGATGTAGCTTAGATACAGTATACAGATTTGTATCATACTCTGTATTACTGACCAGAAGTCCTCCCTGTATCTGTGGGTGATATGTTCCAAGACTTACAGTGGATGCCATATAAATTGTTTTTCATTTACATACATGCATACCTATTTAATTGATAAATTACGCACAGTAAGACATTACGATGATGATGGTTGGAGATCATCGATAGTGCACATGGTTTGTTTTTCAACCTTTTGGAAAAACATCGTGATAGGAAATTGTTTCTTTATTATCAGCTGAACAAACATTTGCTGGAGAGGTTCTGATGGGAAGCACTTCATGACTTCTCATAGGCTTTGAAGAACTGCCAGCATCACTACTTTTGCACTTTGGGTCCATTTTTAAGGAAATTAAGGGTTATTTTCACAACAGCACTACGATAATGCTGCAATGAATGCAGACGGTGAGAACGCTAGAGGCTAACTGGATGCAAGTAAAGGTTTCACCATGTTACTCAGAATGACACGCAATTTGAAACTTATGAATAGTTTATTTCTGGAATCTTCCACTTAATATTTTTGGGCTGTGGTGAACCGTGGCAACTAAATCTGTGGATACGGGGTTCTACTGTACTTTGTTCTGGTTATTAGCCATACTCAGCAAGGATATTGCTTGTAACTGATTACATCCTGCTTGGCTTTCACCTGTTTCTTGCAGTTGGTTTCTTAGTACTGTACAAATTCTTATGTGTTTCCTACATGAATATTACCTGCAGTTGCTTATTTCCTACAGCATCCTTGGAATAGAGAGCTGGAAGCTTCTGCTAAAGTTTCATCGAGAAATGGTGCCTGATCGCAACATGTACATAATTAAGGATCGCAGATTTGCATACAATGGTTTTAAAATAGCACTTTATCCTGGTGAGTAATAAGTTTTATTTATTTTTGTAATATAGTGTAGTCATAAGCCTTGAACTGTGTAGAGTTATTGATTTATTGACAGATTTACCAAATTATATACAGTGGACCCCCGAGTAACGAGCATAATTCATTCTAGAAGCCTGCTCAAGTGCCATTACCGAACGAATTTACTCCCTTAAGGAATAATGTCAAGTAGGTTAGTCTATTTCAGACCCCCAAAAATACACTTACAAAAGCACTTACAATATTATACTTACATAATTGTACGATTTCCAGGGTGCTCGTTACTCGGGGGTCCACTGTATATAAATACAGTGGACCCCCGGTGTTCGTCCATTTTTCGTAACAGAATGCTGCTCAAGTGCCATTACCAACCGAATTTATTCCCTTAAGAAATAATGTAAAGTAGACTAGTCCTTTTATACCCCCAAAACTACACTTATAAAAGCATTTAAAAAAATACACTTACATAAAAGGGAGTGTTTTGAGCAGGACGAACACCGGGGGTCCACTGTACACAGTACAGTGTGGCAGGCAATACAAATGTATGGAATAGTGATAGGCTGTTAAACAGCCTGTTCTCTTTCACAGATTATCATTTTACTGTTGTAAAGACAATCAAATATGAGAATGCTGAAGGCACCTTTAAATAGTCAAATTCTCACTGATTCACTTAGACTGCACTCAGTAGGTGTTTGCTTTCTGTTCACACCACAGAACTTTTTTACCACATTTTAATTTATATTTATATTTTTCCACTGTGTTATGTTAAAATTGGTTACTATTAATGGGCAGAAGACTAACCTAACCTAACAGAGAAATGTGCTGCAAATCATATGTAAGGAATCTGCTGGGAGGGAACATTTAAATTAAGAGCAATAAAAAGTTTTTGTGAGGAGAGTGACACTCAGGTTAGGGTTAGTGAGGTTAGTCAGTATTTCACTGTTGCGCGGGGCATGAATATCCAACATGCTTGTTCGAGCGCATTAGATCAGAGTGAGTGGAGGCAGGTTGTTTTTATGACCTGACATGCTGTTGCAGTGTGAACAAGATAACTTTTATGAATAGATTTAGGGAAAACCAGTTAGGCAGACTTTAAATACTGAAGGTGGGAAGTACAGTACAGTGGACCCTCGTTTTTCGTAATTAATCCGTTCCAGAGAGTGTGACTAATAGCGAAATTTATAATTTGCAAAACCATTTTCCCCATAAGAAATAATGTAAATCCAATTAATCCGTTCCAGACACCCAAAAGTATTAACCCTTAAACGGTCCAAACGTAAATTTACGTTCTTACCGCTACTGCCCCAAACGTATATTTACGTTTTATTTTTCATTCCTCCAAATTTGGCATGATTGGCCTGAGATGCCTGGTCAGTATAGAAAGGTCCTAACACTCGTGTGCGCCATATTAAAAAAATCTGGGACCACTTAGTACCTTTTGGAGCACCAGTTAAATTGAGAGCCAGCTAGAGCAAACACTGCGGCAAACACCAAGGATTCACTGATGTCATGTCATATTAACACTCCTTTTTTAAGTGGAAAGTGATGTCGGCAGGCTGGCAGGCCACCTGGCTGGCTGCCTGGCCACCTGGCTGCCAGCAGCTGGCTTGCCAGCAGCTGGCTTGCCAGCTGGGTACCTGATTGGCTGTCTTTGTATCCGTCTGTCTGTCTGTATTTATCTGTCTATCTGTCTCTATCTCACAGGAACACATACATAAATACAATTATACCTAGTGTAAATTACCTAGGATAACTCAAAAAATCCAGGCAAAGTGTTATACTGTGATTGGGATCTGTGTAATACCATGTGGTTCATGAGCTACTCTCTGAGACAAGCAGACAGAAAGGAGACGACACACAGACAGACAGAAAGACACACACAGACAGACAGAAAGACAGACAGACAGAAAGACAGACAGACAGATACAGACAGAGAGACAGACAAATTTGAGTAACAAATAAAGGGAAGCAGAGTAAGCATCAAATGTCATCACTGTAATTACTGGACTAATAGGAAGAGATAAGACTAGCCTCACCCACACCAAATGTCACCAGTCCTGATTAGTGGAGATCAGATGAGATAAGGCAGTGACACATATCTTACATAATGCTTAGGGTTGAAATTTATTGTAATTATTACATATTATTATTATTATTTATTTGTATTATTATTATTATTATTATTATTATTATTATTATTATGCACTATCATTATTATTATTATTATTATTATGCACTATCATTATTATTATTATTATTATTATGCACTATCATTATTATTATTATTATTATTATGCACTATCATTATTATTATTATTATTATGCACTATCATTATTATTATCATTTGAGTACAATTTCAGTACCTAATATTACTGTCAGAACACAGATTGGCTATAAAATCACAAGAACTACTACAAATTGTAATTATCAGAACATAAAAATTACATAAAATAATAAAAAAATGAGAAAAAAAGGTATATCGGCAACGATTCTGCAAGCGGCAGGACTCCTGTTGCTGTCAGGTGAGCATCCAGAGCCAACTTCTCCGCTTCATATCTCGGTAACTAATGACCCTAGATTTTTTTTTTAATTCTAATACACTTACAAAAATGTGCTCTTCATTTCTATATAATTTTTTTTTTTTTTTTTTTTTAAATATTCGGGGCAGTAGCGGTAAGAACGTAAATTTACGTTTGGACCGTTTAAGGGTTAAAACAAAATAATTTTTTTACATGAAATATAGATGTACATACACAGAAAACAATGAGACATGAAGAATAAAACAATAATAACATGACACCTTTATTGAGGATTCTTCTTAGTGTATGGAAGATGGGAGGAGGGGAGTGGATGGAGAAATTACTGTTTGGAAGGGGATCCCTTTCCATAAAGACTTCAGGTACCAAGTTTTTTTCTGGGGTTACTTCCCTTTGTTTTTTAATGCCACTAGGACCAGCTTGAGAGTCACTGGACCCCTGTCACACAAAAAAACTGTCCAGAGAGATCTTGCAGCTCTACCCCTCTACCACAATCACTACTGCCCTCTACCACCATCACTACCACCCTCTACCACCATCACTACCACCCTCTACCACCATCACTACCACCCTCTACCACCATCACTACCACCCTCTACCACCATCACTACCACCCTCTACCACCATCACTACCACCCTCTACCACCATCACTACCACCCTCTACCACCATCACTACCACCCTCTACCACCATCACTACCACCCTCTACCACCATCACTCCACCCTCACCATCACTCCACCTCTACCACCATCACTACCACCCTCTACCACCATCACTACCACCCTCTACCACCATCACTACCACCCTCTACCACTCACTCCACCCTCTACCACATCACTACCCTCTACCACCATCACTACCACCCTCTACCACCATCACTACCACCCTCTACCACCATCACTACCACCCTCTACCACCATCACTACCACCCTCTACCACCACCACTTTCGTATTTTTCTACAAACTTTTCCTTGAATTCTATCGTGTATCTCACATTCTTTACCAAAGGGCTGGCACTAGAAGCTTTCTTTGGGCCCATGGTGGCTTATTTAGCAGTTGCAAGCACTAAAACGAATGGAATATTACGAAATGTATCGTATGAACGCGTGGGATTGTGCTCACTCGCTTATAAACAATGGCACAATGGCTGTGGATGTAGTGTGGGGCCGCTTGCTTCAGAACTTTTCATCGCCTCTGTAATAATTTGTTTATTGCGATTGTGGTATGTTGTATTTGGTTAATATTTATTAAAAGAATTTAACTTAACCAAACCTACCCTAACTTAAATAATGTAAATTGAAAAATTTGGTGAAGTACACTGCCTGCACTCTGATGGAGGGTTGGGGATATTGCCATATGGAAGGTCATCTGAACTGTGATGTTGGCATCCTAGTATCAAGACAGTGATTGAATGAGTGACCGTGAAGATGTTTCTTCTTTTTTTGAGTCACCCTACCTTGGTGGGAGAGGGATGGTGTGTTAAAAAAAAAGTTTGTAAAGAGGACTACTTCCCAGTAAATACAGGCCTTAGACAGGGATGTGTCACTGTAGTTCAGTATATTTACTGATGCAAACAACCATGGGGGGAGTTGAATGATAGTTTAGGCCTTTTGTGTTGCAATGAACACATCATCAGGAGCTTGAAATTTTTTGCTATCAAAAATGCTCCCTCTGAATATGTTTGCTTGGACTTCATCATCTTTTCTGCAACATTGCAAGTTCCTGATGATGTGTTGATTGCAACACAAAAGGCCTAGAGCTATCATTCAACTCCTCCTCCACCCGTGATTTTTTCATAATATTTATGATGAGGTTGTAAAAGATGTGAATGCTAGTGTTGTGCAGTAGGAGTTGCCACAGTTACTTTTTACTGATGAAGTATGAAGAGAAGTCACAAAGGTTTGTGGAGGAATTTGAGAGGATTTACAAAAGGATAAAAGTAAGAAAAAGTCTAGTCAATGAAAAATACATCAGATTAGAGGGGAGGAGCATGGAGGAAGTTAATGTATTTACTGTAGATACTTGAAAGTCAGTGTGTTGGCAGATGGGTTTTTGAAAGATGATGCGAATCACAGAATAGGTGAGGTGAATTACAGAGTAGATAAGTTGAATCACAGACAGATGAGGTGAATCACAGCATAGATGAGGTGAATCACAGCATAGATGAGGTGAATTCAGCATAGATGAGGTGAATCACAGCATAGATGAGGTGAATCACAGAATAGATGAGGTAAATCACAGAATAGATGAGGTGAATCACAGAATAGATGAGGTGAATCACAGAATAGATGAGGTGAATCACAGAATATATGAGGTGAATCACAGAATAGATGAGGTGAATCACAGAATAGATGAAGTGAATCACAGAATAGATGAAGTGAATCATGGAATAGATGAAGTGAATCATGGAATAGATGAAGTGAATCATGGAATAGATGAAGTGAATCATGGAATAGATGAAGTGAATCATGGAATAGATGAAGTGAATCATGGAATAGATGAAGTGAATCATGGAATAGATGAAGTGAATCATGGAATAGATGAAGTGAATCATGGAATAGATGAAGTGAATCATGGAATAGATGAGGGAAAAAGGTACGTTGAGTGTTGACACATCTATGGAAACAGGTAAACATGGGAATGCAAGTCATGGTCATTAAATATTGCAGTGAGGAGGAGGCTAGAGGCAGTGAAGATGCCATTGTCGTGTTTGAGGTCAGTATGTGGTATGAATATTATGTAGACAATAAACAGCATAGAAATTAAGGGTAGTATTCAGAGAGCAGAGTAGTAGTTGTTGAGATGGTTTGGTCATTCAGAGGGGATGGAGAATAAGCTGGCCAATTTGGGGCAAACAGGAGTAATAGGGAACATCCCAGAAAGGGTTGTAAGCCAGAAAATATAATACAGTGGACCCCCGGCTAACGAACAAAATTCATTCCAGAAGCCTGCTCAAGTGCCATTACCGAACGAATTTACTTCCTTAAGAAATAATGTCACGTAGGTTAGTCTATTTCAGACCCCCAAAAATACACTTCCACAAGCACTTACAATATTATACTTACATAATTGTACGATTTCCGGGGTGTTCGTTAGCCGGGGGTCCACTGTACTTGCACTTTGAAAGTGAATATGCTAGCATTTGATGAGTCAGCATTGGATTGTGATGCCTGTAACCTGGAAAGATGGCTAGTGATCATGTAATCATGAATGTGTTTTCTTATTTAGTAATAGTAATGTGTACTGCTGTGATTTTTTAAATTTTTAAGTTGCCACATTTAATTCTAATGAATTATTAGTAATTAAAACACACATTATGTATTAAACGTAAAAAGACAGTATGGTGGAACCTCAGTTTTCATTTGCTCTGGTTTTCGTCAAATTCGTTTTTCAACGACTTTTCGTCAAAATTTTGTCCCAGTTTTCGTTCATCACCTCGGTTTTCGTCGGTCCGCCGTTCCGAACATGTCTGCCTGCCCGCACCCACACAAAGCATCCCACGCGTTCTGAGTCAGTCTGGCTTTGTTTCTTGTCGAGTGAGCATTACCCTGCACGTTCATCCGAAACATTTCATAATAATGCATTGTTTTTTGTGCTTGTTTATTGAGTGCGACTGCTAAATAAGCCACCATGGGGCCAAAGAAAGTTCCGAGTGCCAGCCGTTTGATAAAGAAGACGAGAAACATAGCAAAGTACAAAAGTGGAAGAGTTGGTGGACGACCACAGGGAAGAGCTGCAAGGCCTTCAACTGGAACAGTAACAGACCACAGCTGAGGAAATTGCTTCAGAGGAGGAGGAAGAGAGAGGGGAAAATGTGCCGCCTTCAGTGATTAAGGACATGTGTGCAAAGTGGAGTGAGTTGCAAAGTTTTGTGGAGAAATATCACGAGTCTGCAACATGTTCAATGACAATTCCTTGTCTCATTTTAGGCAAATCTTAAAGAAATGCCAGAAACAGACCTCTCTGGACAGATTTTTTATGCAACAGGGGTCCAGTGCCAGTAAAAGACAAAGAAGGGAAGTAACCCCAGATAGGGACTTGATATCTGAAGTCCTTATGGAGGGGGATTCCTCTTCCAACCAATAACCTCTCCTCCTCCCTCTTCCCTCCTCGCATCTTCCATACACCAACAAGAGTCTTCAATAAAGGTAAAAGTGATATTAAATGTTCATTTATCCATTTTATTAGTCATTTATATCTATTTCTCATTGTTTTCTGTATGTAAAACTATAGTTTTTTCTCTATAAAATGTATTTTTTGTTAACACTTTCGAGTGTCTGGAACGGATTAATTGGATTTACATTATTTCTTATGGGAAATATATTGCTTCAGTTTTCGTCAGATTTTCTGGAATGAATTAATGACAAAAACCAAGGTTCCACTGTATGTTATCCACATGACAACATGTCATATTGAAGAGTTTACATTCTTTGAGTTAGTAGATATATTAATAAACTACCTACATCAAATTTCTTGAATAGATTGTTGTTCTACCTTAGTTAAAATTTTAATTATCATTGTGTGTCACTAGTCTCAACAGCTTTCAATGTGTACATCAGGGCTTTAATAGTTTCCCTCATTGCACTGGGACACCTGTTAAATAAACCACCAGTAACTGTTACTACCTAATTTTGACGTATTTGCTGCATTACAATGAAGGATTGAGATAAGGTAGAAAGGTCACTTTTTTACTCTAGTAATTGTTTTTTGTATTTCAAGGAACCAGTAGCAGCAATCCCATATTAACTCATGGAGAGATCATTGGGATGACTGATGCTGTTGGCTACTATGGCATTAATGACTTTAAAGAGCTGTTGTCCAGTTTAGTGGCAAATCCATCTGCAACCATAGATCAAACACGCCCACTGAAATTACAGCACTGGATAAAGGTAACATCTAATAGTAGTAGCAATAACTTGGTAGAGTTATAAGTAAAGGGGTGTGTAGTTTGTACCAGCATCTCTAAAATAGTACTGTACTTATGAGAACCTTGAAAAGGCTTTTCTGGCAGAGAATCATTCTGCAAAATGAGTATTCGGTCATATGCAAGAATGAAACAGTCTCCTTACAGTCATGCTGTAGGAACTATCTAAGATGACTTAAATTTGGAGGAAAAAATTAGGCTTAATATGATTTTTTTTTTTATTAACACATCAGCCATTTCCCACCAAGGCAGGTGTGGCCTGAAAAAGAAAAACTTTCATCATCATCATTTACTCCATCACTGTCTTGCCATAGGGGTGCTCACACTTCAGTTATAAAACTGCAACATTAACACCCCTCCTTCAGAGTGCAGGCACTGTACTTCCCATCTCAAGGACTCAAGTACGGCCTGCCGGTTTCCTTGAATCCCTTCATAAATGTTACCTTGCTCACACTCCAACAGCACATCAAGTCCTCAAAACCATTTGTCTAAATTCGCTCCTATCTAACACACTCACACAGAAAACCTCCTTTACCCCCCTCCCTCCAACCTTTCCTAGGCTGACCCCAACCCCGCCTTCGTTCCACTACAGATTTATACACTCTCGAAGTCATTCTGTTTTGTTCCATCCTCTCTACATGTCCGAACCACCTCAACAACCCCTCCTCAGCTCTCTGGATAATAGATTTGGTAATCCCGCACCTCCTCCTAATTTCCAAAGTACGGATTCTCTGCGTTATATTCACAGTCACACATTGCCCTCAGACATGACATTTCCACTGCCTCTAGCCTTCTCCTTGTTGCAACATTCACCACCTATGCTTCGCACCCATATAAGAGTGTTGGTATAACTATACTCTCATACATTCCCCTCTTTGCTTCCATGGATAATGTTCTTTGTCTCCACAGACTCCTCAGTGCACCACTCACCTTTTTCCCCTCGTCAATTCTATGATTCACTTCATCTTTCGTAAACCCATCTGCCGACATGTCCACTCCCAACTATCTGAATACATTCACCATCTTCATACTCTCTCCCTCCAATCTGAGAGGAAGATGTAACAGAAAGATTCTCTATTGATAGGTTAATTAAATGTATTCTAACCTAACCACTCTGTAATCCGGCACCCTACAGGTCCCAATGATGCCGGATTAGTGATGGCGGACCTGTATTCACTTTTAATTTCCCCCTTTTACATATCCTACCAAACTCATCCACCAACTTCTGCAGCTTCTCTTCAGAATCCCCCAAAAACAGTGTCATCAGCAAAGAGCAACTGTGACAACTTCCACTTTGTGTTAGATTTTTTATCTTTTAATCCCACACCTCTTGCCAACACCCAAGCATTCACTTCTCTTACAACCCCATCTATAAATATATTGACCAACCATGGTGACATCACACATCCCTGTCTAAGGCCTACTTTTACTGGGAAATATCTCCTTCCCTGAGCCTCACTATCCTCGTAAAAACTCTTCACTGCTCTCAGTAATCTGCCTCCTATTCCATACATTTGCAACATCTGCCATATTGCCCCCCTATCCACCCTATCATACGCCTTTTCCAAATCCATAAATGCCACAAAAACCTCTTTACCCTTATCTAAATACTGTTCACCTATATGTTTCACTGTAAACACTTGGTCTACACACCCTCTACCCTTCCTAAAGCCTCATTGTTCACCTGCTATCCTGCTCTCCATCTTACTCTTAGTTCTTTCAATAATTACCATACACTTTACCAGGTATACCAATACCCTCTTCATTACATTTATTAAATAAAAGCACTAACCACTCCAAAACTATATCCCCACCTGCTTTTAACATTTCTATCTTTATCCCATCAGTCTCAGCTGCTTTACCCCCTTTCATTCTATCCACTGCCTCATGAACTTCCCCCACACTCACAACTGGCTCTTCCTCACTCCTACAAGATGTTAGTCCTCCTTGCACTATACAAGAAATCACAGCTTCCCTATCTTCATCAACATTTAACAATTCCTCAAAATATTCCCTCCATCTTCCCAATACCTCTAATTCTCCATTTAATAACACTCTTCTCCTATTTATAACTATTAAATCCATTCATTCCCCAGTCTTTCTGAACTTATTAATCTCACTGCAAAACTTGCTTATTTTCAACAAAATTTGTTGATAACATCTCACCCACTCTCTCATTTGCTCTTTTTACATTCCTTCACCACTCTCTTAACCTCTTTTTTTTTTTCTCCATATACTTCTCTCTCCTTGCATTACTTCTGCTTTGTAAAAACCTCTCATATGCTAACTTTTTTTCTCTTACTACTCTCTTTACATCATCATTCCACCAATCGGTCTTCTTGACTCCCGCACCCACTTTCCTGAACCGCAAACTTCTGCTGAACACACTTAACACTGCATTCTTAAACCTACCCTCTCTCTTTATCTTACCCTAACTGCCTCCTCCTTTAGTTTATACACCTTCACCTCTCTCTTACTTGCTGCTTCCATTTTCCTTGTATCCCATCTACTCTTTACTCTCACTGTAGCTACAACTAAAAAGTGATCTGATATATCTGTGGCCCCTCTATAAACATGTACATTCTGAAGTCTACCCAACAGTCTTTTATCTACCAATACAGAGTCCAACAAACTACTGTCATTATACCCTATATCATATCTTGTATACTTATTTATCCTTCTTGTCATAAAATATGTATTACCTATAACCAAACCCCTTTTTACACAAAGTTCAATCAAAGGCCCCCCCCATTTTCATTTACACCTACACACCTACCACTCCCTCTCTAAACATTTCTTCCACTATAGCATTTAGGTCCCCTACTACAATTACTCTCTCACTTGGTTCAAAATTTCCTACACACTCGCTTAACATCTCCCAAAATCTCTCTCTCTCCTCTACACTTCTCTCCTCTCCAGGTTCATACACACTTACGTATTATGACCCACTTTTCGCATCTGACCATTATTTTAATGCACATAATTCTTGAATTTATACATTTATATTCCCTATTCTCCTTACATAAATAATCTTTCAACATTAATATGAGTGTAGCTAAATTTACAACCAAAAATCTATTCTCATATTTTTCTCACCTTTTGTATTATTAAAAATTTTATACTTTAACTTTTAATCAAAGTATGATTGCATTTTTTACCTGCATTTTTCATACATAATTTAGTTTAAAAACTTGTTAATTCATTTTATGTTTGGTTATGTCATGTAATGCAAACTCATAATCACGATTGAACACCATTAGTTCAGCTTCCTCAGGGCAGGAGGTGCCCTGAACATACAATAATTGAATTCCAAAGTACTTTTTTTTTTTTCAACAAGTCGGCCATCTCCCACCAAGGCAGGGTGACCCAAAAAGAAAGAAAAAATCCCCAAAAAGAAAATACTTTCATCATCATTCAACACTTTCACCACACTCATACATAATCACTGTCTTTGCAGAGGCGCTCAGATACGACAGCTGAGAATAGTCCCTCCCAGCTGTCACTATCCCAGACCCCTCCTTTAAAGTGCAGGCATTGTACTTCCTATTTCCAGGACTCAAGTCCAACTAAATCAATTAACTGGTTTCCCTGAATCCCTTCACAAAATGTTACCCTGCTCACACTCCAACAGCTCGTCAGGTCCCAAAAACCATTCGTCTCCATTCACTCCTATCTAACACGCTCACACATGCTTGCTGGAAGTCCAAGCCCCTCGCCCACAAAACCTCCTTTACCACCTCCCTCCAACCTTTTCTAGGACGACCCCTACCCCGCCTTCCTTACCCTACAGATTTATATGCTCTCCAAGTCATTCTACTTTGATCCATTCTCTCTAAATGACCAAACCACCTCAACAACCCCTCTTCAGCCCTCTGACAAATACTTTTAGTAACTCCACACCTCCTAATTTCCACATTCCGAATTTTCTGCATAATATTTACACCACACATTGCCCTTAGACAGGACATCTCCACTGTCTCCAGCCTCCTCCTCGCTGCAGCATTTGCAACCCATGCTTCAGACCCATATAAGAGTGTTGGTACCACTATACTTTTGTACATTCCCTTCTTTGCCTCCATGGATAACGTTTTTTGTCTCCACAGATATCTCAACGCACCACTTACCTTTTTTCCTTCATCAATTCTATAGTTAACCTCATCCTTCATAAACCCATCCGCTGACACGTCAACTCCCAAATATCTGAAAACATTTACTTCTTCCATAATCCCTCTCTCCAATGTGATATCCAGTTTTTCTTTATTTAAATCGTTTGATACCCTCATCACCTTACTCTTATCTATGTTCACTTTCAACTTTCTACCTTTACACACCCTCCCAAACTCGTCCACTAACCTTTGCAACTTTTCTTTAGAATCTCCCATAAGCACAGTATCATCAGTAAAAGTAACTGTGTCAACTCCCATTTTGCATTTAATTCCCATAATTTAATCCACCCTCTCCCCAACACCCTAGCATTTACTTCTTTTACAACCCCATCTATAAATATATTAAACAACCATGGTGACATTACACATCCCTGTCTAAGACCTACTTTTACCGGGAAGTAATCTCCCTCTCTCCTACACACCCTAACCTGAGCCTCACTATCCTCATAAAAACTCTTTACAGCCTTCAGTAACTTACTACATATTCCATACACTTGCAACATTTGCCACATTGCTCCCCTATCCACTCTATCATATGCCTTTTCTAAATCCATAAATGCAATGAAAACTTCTCTACCTTTATCTAAATACTGTTCACATATATGCTTCACTGTAAACACTTGATCTACACATCCCCTACCCACTCTAAAGCCTACTTGCTCATCTGCAATCCTACTCTCTGTTTTACCTCTAATTCTTTCAATAATAACCCTGCCATACACTTTACCTGGTATACTCAGTAAACTTATTCCCCTATAATTCTTACACTCTCTTTTATCCCCCTTCCTTTTAAATAAAGGAACTATACATGCTCTCTGCCAATCCCTAGGTACCTTCCCCTCTTTCATACATTTATTAAACAAAAATACCAACCACTCCAGCTGCTTTACCCCCTTTCATTCTACGTAATGCTTCACGCACCTCCCCCACACTAACATCCTGCTCTTCTTCACTCCTAAACGATGTTGTACCTCCCTGGCCAGTACATGAAATTACCGCCTCCCTTTTTTCATTGACATTTAAAAGTTCCTCAAAATATTCCTGCCATCTACCCAATACCTCCAGCTTCCCATCTACTAACTCCCCTACTCTGTTTTTAACTGACAAATCCATTCGTTCCCTAGGCTTTCCTACCTTGTTTATCTCACTCCAAAAAATTTTCTTGTTTTCAGCAAAATTTCTTGACAGAGCCTCTCCCATTCTTTCATCCGCTCTTCTTTTGCACTCTCTCACCACTCTTCACCTTTCTTTTACTCTCCATATACTCTGCTCTTCTATTAACACTTCTGTTTTGTAAAAACCTCTCATAAGCTACCTTTTTCTCTTTTATCACACCCTTTACTTCTTCATTCCACCACTCCTCTTTCCTCCTGCACCCACCCTCCTATAGCCACAAACTTCTGCCCCACATTCTAATACTGCATTTTTAAAACTATCCCAACTCTCTTCAACCCCCCACTACTCATACTTGCACTAGCCCACCTTTCTGCCAATAGTTGTTTATATCTCACCCTAACTTCCTCCTCCCTTAGTTTATACACTTTTACCTCTCTCTTACTTGCTGTTGCCATTTTCTTTTTGTCCCATCTACCTGTTACTCTAACTATAGCTACAACTAAATAATGATCCAATATATCTGTTGCCCCTCTATAAACATGTACATCCTGAAGCCTACCCATCAACCTTTTATCCACCAATACATAATCCAACAAACTACTTTCCTTACGTGCTATATCATACCTTGTATATTTATTTATCCTCTTTTTCATAAAATATATATTACTTATTACCAAACCTCTTTCTACACATAGCTCAATTAATGGTTCCCCATTTACATTTACCCCTGGCACCCCAAATTTACCTACTACTCCCTCCACAACATTTTTACCCACTTTAGCATTAAGATCCCCAACCACAATTACTCTCTCACTTGGTTCAAAACTTCCCACACACACTCACTCAACATTTCCCAAAATCTCTCTCTCTCCTCTACACTTCTCTCTTCTCCAGGTGCATAAACACTTACTATAACCCACTTTTCACATCCAACCTTTATTTTACTCCACATAATCCTTGAATTTATACATTTATATTCCCTCTACCTGCCATAACTGATTATTCAACATTATTGCCACTCCTTCTTTAGCTCTAACTCTATTTGAAACCCCTGACCTAATCCCATTTATTTCTCCCCACTGAAACTCTCCTACCCTCTTCAGCTTTGTCTCACTTAAAGCCAGGACATCCAGCTTCTTTTCATTCATAACATCTACAATTATCTCTTTCTTATCATTCGCACAACATCCACGCACATTCAATCATCCCACTTTGACGGTTTTCCAAAGTACGTAGTGATAAAAAAAAACATGAGAAAATTTAAAGGGCAAAACATTACAAATGAATTAACTAATAATACTCACCAATGTCTATACAGTGGTACCTCGACTTACGATGCTATCATCTTACGTTATATTCGATAACCGATTTTTATAACGTAAGAAATTAGAATGCGACATCCGATGATTGATTCGTCTTACGACTTTCGTACCGGACCTGTCCGCTTGGCGCCCAGCTGAGCGCGCACTCCAGGGAGCGTCAGTGGCTATTGTTTACAAGCGAGAGCGACCACCCACCCACACCCACGCATTCATACCAGTATATTGTCATTATTCCACTGTTTTTAGTGCTTGCAACTGCTAAATAAGCTACCATGGGTCCAAGGAAAGATCCTAGTGCTAAGCCTGTGGCAAAGAGGAACAGAAATATATGTACGATAGAACTGAAGAAGGAGATAATAGAAAAATATGAAAGTGGAGTGCGTATCAGTGAGCTGGCCAGGCTGTATGGTAAACCCTATTCTACCATCGCTACCATTGTGGATAAGAAATATTCAAGTAAAATCAAGGAAGCTGTTGTTGCAAAGGTGCATCTGTGATCACAAAACACAGACCACAAGTGCTGGAAAATGTGGAAGGTTGTTGTTGGTGTGGATCAACGAGAAACAGTTAGCAGGAGATACTGTTTCGGAGGAATAATATGTTAAAAAGCAAGGCAGTTGCATGATGATCTCCTTAAGAAAATGCCTGCAACGAGTGAAGTGAGCGAATTTAAAGCCAGCAGAGGCTGGTTTCAAAAATTTAAGAAGCGTACTGGCATACATAGTGTTGTGAGGCATGGTGAGGGAGCCAGTTGTGACAAAAGTGCGGCTGAAAAATATGTGCCTGAATTCCAGGAGTACCTAGAGGCTGAACAATTCCTCCCCAACAAGTGTTTAATTGTGATGAAACAGGCCTGTTCTGGAAGAAAATGCCCAACAGGACCTACATTACTCAGGAGGAAAAGGCACAGCCAGGACATAAGCCTATGAAAGACAGGCTAACTTTGATGCTCTGTGCCAATGCCAGTGGTGATTGCAAAGTGAAGCCTTTACTAGTGTATCTTTTGAAAATCCCGAGTGTTTGGCAGATGCGGTGTCAGCAAGTCTAACTTGTGTGTGATGTGGAGGTCTAACAAAAGGCATGGGTCACAAAGGACATACATTTTCTTAGATTGGTTCAATGGCGTGTTTGGCCCCAGTGTGAAGAAATATCTATTGGACAATAATTTGCCACTTAAGTGCCTCCTGATAATGGACAATGCTCCTTGTCATCCTCCAAACTTGGTAGAGAAAATTGTGGACGAGTTTAAATTCATCAAAGGGAAGTTCTTGCCCCTAATACCACTCCTCTCCTCCAGCCCATGGACCAGCAGGTCATTTCCAACTTTAAAAACTCTATACCAAAGCAATGTTTCAAAAGTGCTTTGATGTGACCACAACATGAACATAACCCTAAGAGAATTTTGGAAAAACATTTCCATATGCTGCATTGTGTACACCTTATAGGTAAGGCTTGGGAGGAGTGACTACCAGGACTTTGAACTCTGCCTGGAGAAAATTGTGGCCAGACTGTGTCCTAGAGAGGATTTTGAAGGTTTTGGGGCTGAGCCTCAGAACCCTGAGCATGAGCATGAGCCTGAGCCTGAGCCTGTTTTGGAAGAAATTGTGGAATTGGGCAAGTCTTTGGGGTTAGAGGTGAGTGGTGAGGATGTGGAACAGTTGGTGGAGGAGCACAAGGAAGAGCTAACCACTGAAGATCTGCAAGAGCTTCAACAGCAACTGGAACAAGAGAGCAGAGGTCAGGACAATGGTTCAGAGGAGGAGGAGGAGGTGGTGGAACAAAAATGGAAGAATGTGCCTTCTTCAAGGATTAGGTAGATCTGTGCCAAATGGAGTGATGTGCAAGCATTTATGGATGAATATCACCCTAACCATGCTGTTGCAGGCCGTGCTGGCAACCTGTACAATGACACAGTGGTGTGTCATTTCAGGGATGTGTTAAAGAATCGCCAGACACAGAGCTCCCTGGACAAATTTGTTGTTAGAAAGAGGTCCAGTGACTCTCAAGCTGGTCCTAGTGGCATTCAAAGAAAAGGAAGTAACCCCAGAAAAGAACTTACCACCTGCAGTGTTAATGGAAGGGGATTCCCCTTCCAAACACTAGCATACTACTCCACCTTCTCCCCTCCTCCCATCCTCCACACATCAACAACTCTTCAATAAATGTAAGTGACATGTTATTGTTCAATATTTGCATGCTTATTTAGATATTCTTTATTAAATTATTTATTATTTAATGTCCAAAAGTTCTAAAAAATATTTTATTTAACTACTTTTGGAAGTCTTGGACGGATTAAATTTATTTCCATTATTTCTTATGGGGAAAATTGATTCGTTTAACGATTGTTTCGTCTTAAGATATGCCCTCTCTGACGGATTAATATCGTAAGTCGAGGTACCACTGTAGTGTTTATCCTCTTGAAAAGTCTGTGTGCAGTCTGTAACTCGTGTTAGATAAGGTTACTCAGGGAAATACAATACAGTGGAACCTCGACTTACGAGTGCCCCAACATACGAGTTTTTCGATATACGAGCCGTCGCTCAGTCAGTTTTTTGCTCTGAGTTACGAGCCAAAATCCAAGTTACAAGCGAGCTTCCCCCTCAACCCACACCCCGCACACCTTACTAGTGTTTATCTATGATTTCATGCTTTAATTCCATGGACATCATCCTCTTTTTCTTCTCAGCACTGTCCTTTGCACTTGCTTACTTAGGACCCATGGTTAGAAAAAAGAAACTTGGCAAAATAACTACACAAAATGCAAGTAAAACACGAGAGAAAGGCTTCCACGGCGAGCTAAACAGTGCACTGCGCCAACTAGTGTCTGCGTTCTGAAGCTTCTCACTATTATTATTATTATAATTACAGTGGTACCCCGAGTTTCGTACTGCTCCCAACTCGAACAATTATGTAAGTGTATTATTGTAAGTGCATTTGTAAGTGTATTTTTGGGGGTCTGAAATGGACTAATCTAATTTACATTATTCCTTATGGGAACAAATTTGTTTGGTAACGGCACTCGAACAGCCTTCTGGAACAAATAAAGTACGAAACTCCAGGTACTACTATTATTATTATTATTAATTTAGGGAACTGAAGCTTGCTCGTTATTACAGTGGTACCTCGAGTTACGATATTTTTTCGTTCGAGAATGCTGTTCAAGTGCCATTACCAAACAAATTTATCCCCATAAGGAATAATATAAAATAGACTAGTCCTTTTACACCCCCAAAAATATACTTACAAAATCATTTAAAAAAATAAACTTACATAAAAGGGCGATTTTGGGGACCATCGTAACTCGAGGTACCACTGTATTATTATTATTACTATTATTATTAATTTAGGAAACTGGAACACAGATCCAATTCCCTAGATCAAGAGCCCCTCACCAGCATCTAGGTTCCTTGATGCTGGTGAGTTGCTCTTGATCTAGGGAATTGTATCTGTGCTCCAGTTCCATAAATTAATAATAATAATTATTGTAATAATAATACAGTGGTACTTTGACTTACGAGTGGCCCAACTTACGAGTTTACCAAGTTACGAGCCGTTGCTTGGTCGATTTTTTGCTTTGAGTTGAGAGCCAAAATCCTAGTTACAAGTGAGCTTCAGATATGCTGCCACTCACAATAGATACCGAGGAAATATCAAAAACCTCGATAATAACCAATGTGTAACATCCTTTCAATTTTGATACCACTAGTAGTGTCATCCTGCCAGAATGCTCTATAATGTATGCCCTAAGTAAAGAGAAACAATTCTGGAACGTGTAATACATGTTCGGCAGGCCAGCTGTTTGGGTGGCCAGCTGGCTGGCTGATTTGCTTTGACTGTCTCTATCTCCTTCTGTGTGTATCTATCTCTGTCTGTCTGTATCTATCTGTCTCTGTCTATCTATCTATCTCTTTCTCTGTCTATCTCTATCTCTGTCTGTCTCTAGTGTAAATTACCTAGGATAACTCAAAAAAAACAGACAAAGTGCTATACTATGCTTGTAGATATAAGGCATAATAAGCATGACTGGCAAGTAATACACATTTTCACTTGTTCAGGAATCAGACGTGACTCTGCATCGTGTGTAATACCTGTTGGTTCATGAGCAGCTCTCTCTCTGAGACAGAGAGACAAGTAGAGAGACAGGAAGACAGAAACACAGACAGACAGAAAGACAGATAAGCAGAGACAAAGATAAACATACAGACAAATAGACAGATAGAAACAGCATTTCTTGTGTTTTGGTTGCATTTTGTGTAGTTATTTTGCCAAGTTTCTTTTTTCTAACCATGGGTCCTAAGAAAGTAAGTGCAAAGAACAGTGCTGAGAAGAAAAAGAGAAAGATGTCCATGGAATAAAAGCATGAAATCATAGATAAACACTCCATTTTCAGAAGAGGAAGAATGGGAAGATATTGTCAGTGCGGGAACGGGAGGCGCTGCCACCACTCGCCATGTTATGGCCTATTTTATTCATTCTAGAGTATATATCATGTTTCTATGTTATTTATATTGTTTAATATGTCATATTAGATCAATTGTGATAGATAAATAAGCCGTAGAGTTTATATTAGCGTTATATTGAAGTACAGTGGTACCCCGACTTACGATATTAATCCGTCAGAGAGGGCATATTTTAAAGCGAAACAATCGTAAAACGAATCAATTTTCCCCATAAGAAATAATGGAAATAAATTTAATCCGTCCAAGACTTCCAAAAGTAGTTAAATAAAATATTTTTTAGAACTTTTGGACATTAAATAATACAGAATTGAATAAAGAATACATAAATACATGCAAATATTTTACAATAACATGTCACTTACATTTATTGAAGAGTTGTTGATGTGTGGAGGACGGGAGGAGGGGAGAAGGTGGAGTAGTATGCTAGTGTTTGGAAGGGGAATCCCCTTCCATTAACACTGCAGGTGGTAAGTTCTTTCTGGGGTTACTTCCCTTTTTCTTTGAATGCCACTAGGACCAGCTTGAGAGTCACTAGACCTCTTTCTAACAACAAATTTGTCCAGGGAGATCTGTGTCTGGCGATTCTTTAACACATCCTTGAAATGACACACCACTGTGTCATTGTACAGGTTGCCAGCACGGCCTGCAACAGCATGGTTAGGGTGATATTCATCCATAAATGCTTGCACATCACTCCATTTGGCACAGATCTCCCTAATCCTTGAAGAAGGCACATTCTTCCATTTTTGTTCCACCTCCACCTCCTCCTCTGAACCATTGTCCTGACCTCTGCTCTCTTGTTCCAGTTGCTGTTGAAGCTCTTGCAGATCTTCAGTGGTTAGCTCTTCCTTGTGCTCCTCCACCAACTGTTCCACATCGTCACCACTCACCTCTAACCCCAAAGACTTGCCCAATTCCACAATTTCTTCCAAAACAGGCTCAGGCTCAGGCTCAGGTTCTGAGGCTCAGCCCCAAAACCTTCAAAATCCCTCTCTAGGACACAGTCTGGCCACAATTTTCTCCAGGCAGAGTTCAAAGTCCTGGTAGTCACTCCCTCCCAAGCCTTACCTATAAGGTGTACACAATGCAGCATATGGAAATGTTTTTCCAAAATTCTCTTAGGGTTATGTTCATGTCTGTGGTCACATCAAAGCACTTTTGAAACATTGCTTTGGTATAGAGTTTTTAAAGTTGGAAATGACCTGCTGGTCCATGGGCTGGAGGAGAGGAGTGGTATTAGGGGGCAAGAACTTCACTTTGATGAATTTAAACTCCTCCACAATTTTCTCTACCAAGTTTGGAGGATGACAAGGAGCATTGTCCATTATCAGGAGGCACTTAAGTGGCAAATTATTGTCCAATAGATATTTCTTCACACTGGGGCCAAACACTTCATTGAACCAATCTAAGAAAATGTCCTTTGTGACCCAAGCCTTTTGTTAGACTTCCACATCACACACAAGTTAGACTTGCTGACACCGCATCTGCCAAACACTCGGGATTTTCAAAAGATACACCAGTAAAGGCTTCACTTTGCAATCACCACTGGCATTGGCACACAGCATCAAAGTTAGCCTGTCTTTCATAGGCTTATGTCCTGGCTGTGCCTTTTCCTCCTGAGTAATGTAGGTCCTGTTGGGCATTTTCTTCCAAAACAGGCCTGTTTCATCACAATTAAACACTTGTTGGGGGAGGAATTGTTCAGCCTCTAGGTACTCCTGGAATTCAGGAACATATTTTTCAGCCGCACTTTTGTCACAACTGGCTCCCTCACCATGCCTCACAACACTATGTATGCCACTTCGATTCTTAAATTTGTAAAACCAGCCTCTGCTGGCTTTAAATTCGCTCACTTCAGCACTCGTTGCAGGCATTTTCTTAAGGAGATCATCATGCAACTGCCTTGCTTTTTCACATATTATTCCCTCCGAAACAGTATCTCCTGCTAACTGTTTCTCGTTGATCCACACCAACAACAACCTTTCCACATTTTCCAGCACTTGTGGTCTCTGTTTTGTGATCACAGATGCACCTTTTGCAACAACAGCTTCCTTGATTTTACTTGAATATTTCTTATCCACAATGGTAGCGATGGTAGAATAGGGTTTACCATACAGCCTGGCTAGCTCACTGATACGCACTCCACTTTCATATTTTTCTATTATCTCCTTCTTCACTTCTATCGTACATATATTTCTGTTCCTCTTTGCCACAGGCTTAGCACTAGGATCTTTCCTTGGACCCATGGTAGCTTATTTAGCAGTTGCAAGCACTAAAAACAGCAGTGGAATAATGACAATATACTGGTATGAATGCGTGGGTGTGGGTGGGTGGTCGCTCCGCTTGTAAACAAAGCACTGACGCTCCTGGAGTGCGCGCTCAGCTGGGCGCCAAGCGGACAGGTCCGGTCGAATGTCGGTAAACGAAGCAAACATCGTAAGTCACAACAAATTTCTTACGTTATAAATATCGGTTACCAAAATAACGTAAGATGATAACATCGTAAGCGGGTTCCACTGTATTTTGTCCTGCCTTCCGAGAGCAGGAATTCTGCTGGAACGGATTAATGGCATTTCATTTAATTTAAATGAGGAAAATTGATTTGATATATGAGTAAATTGAGTTACGAGCTAGGTCACGGAACGGATTAAACTCGTAAGTCGAGGTTCCACTGTATCAGCATTTAACCTTAAAAATGCCTTCAATACTGTATGAGACAATATAAAATTGCCATAGGGCATCAAGTGTACCAAATGTTGTTGCTCATTCAAGCTCCCTCATGTTAATCATGTGTTAGGTTAGGTTGTGGCAAAATATTAGCATTTAACTTTAGTTTAAAATACATAAATGGGATATTGTATATGCCATCAATACAGGGCATCATGTACACAAAGCTAATGCCCGTATTATCGCCCTCACTTGTAATTATGTGCCCTACCATGCAGTTAGTTATACAAGGTGTGATATTAAGTTTGAAGCAAAATATTGACTTTAAAAACTGAAATTCCGTGAAAAATTTAGAGATTTTGACATCAGTACTTGGCATATTTAAGTATTCCCATTCAACTCTCACTTTATCATGATTACTAGTAATTATCTGATTTACAGTGCATCAGAATAAATAAGGCTAAAAATATTGCCATAATTACTTTGCAATTGCTGTTTTATATGAAATACAACCAGAACCACAAGGTGAAAAGTGTCATTTGCATTCTGTTTCGAGAAGCATGGCTGATTGGCACAGCAGCTAGATGCTAGTGGTTTTAAGGATGAGTTCTGAACAGGATTTCAGTCTGGGTAAGGGAGCCTTAAAAATCATATAATGCTTAAAAATCAAAGAAATAATTTTAAAAATATATGATTATCAGTGTGTATGTGAAATTTTTTTAAACTATCATGCTTTCATGGTCACTGGTCAGTATAATACAGTGAAAATTAGCCATTCAGTTAAAAATAAAATAAAAAAGTGTTTGCATTTGAGGTGGCTTTAGCACCATTAACCTCCATGTAGCTGTGCCACTGGTTCTGAAACTAATCTCAGATATACAACTTTAATTGGGTGCTCTGATACCAGACTTAGAAACACCAATGACGGATTAAGATCAAATTTTATTAAACTCACTGGTTTTACTTTTGGGATCCAGAGCTCCTGAGCTCCTGAATTAAGAGAGTCCTGGCGTAATAATTGGATAATAATTATTGATAATGGCAGTTTTATTTTAAACATTATTATTATTATTATTATTATTATTATAAAAAAGAAGCACTAAACCTACAAGGGTCATACAGCTTGTTTTTTTGTTTTTTAAACACTTCATAATACTGTATTAAACAACAGTTGTGCCACATTTGGAATAAACCTGCAAATTCTAAACTATATTCTATGGCTTTACTGTAATGTACATTTTATTATAAAAATTATTCAAGTATGAATAATGAAGGAAATGTATGTGAATAACAATAGAATTTAGTTCTTGTGTGACTTTTCAGAATAAGCAGTCTAACATGTCTGATAAAGAATTACTATTTTTACTTGCATTATACAGTGGACCCCGGATTTCGTCAATAATTCGTTCCAGAATGCTGTTGGGTGCCGTTACCGAGCAATTTGTTCCCATAAGGGCGAATGTAAATTAGATTACGTAGTCCGTTTCAGACCTCCAAAAATACACTTACTGTTATGTTGTTTTCCTGGTATTCCAGAGTAACTGTTACTTAAATACATCAATACATGTTGGGTCCTATAGCCCCATAACACTTACAAAAGCACACATACAAAATTGTTGAGTTGGAAGCTGTACGAAATCCGGGGGTCCACTGTACTTTAAATGGAAGAGAAAATAAATCATTTTGACCTTGATGATATATGAAAAATGGTCCCTTAACAGGGAGAAGCAGTAAGAATGGTCCGCTCTAGTCCAAATGCCACGAGGCGTGAAGATATACTTGAGAGGCTGGAAAAGTGGCAGGGCTCCCAAGAAACTCTAGAGGAACCTAAGAGTACTGAATGGCAGCAACACAAGTGCATCCATGAAAAGCCTATTTTCACACCAATTTATTCATTAGATGATCTACCTCAGTCTCAGTCACAGTGATGGATCACAAATCTGAGCTATTGCTATCAACAAGACAAGTTCTTTAGAGGAAGTAAGTTTTAAATTTGACTTTAATTTTTGGTAATGGGCTTAGTGTTCTCCATGAATTAAACAATAATTAAAAATTTTGGTATTACAGTATATTTAGGAGAGAACTAAACCTGTAGGAATCATACAATGCCCTAACACACTGGTTAAGATAATTAAATGAGCTTATTTTGCTAAAGTTAGCAGTGGTTTGTTGATAAATTATTGAAACAATGAGTGAATTTGTATCAACAATTTAATTCCTAGGCACTGTGATCCTTACAGGTTTAAAACTTCCCCATGATTATAATAATAATGTACACTATCAGTAACTTTAATCAAATTTCACAGGATAGTATTCACAAGGCTGACACTATTATCAGGAATATAGTCAAAATACAGTAAATTGTTTTCTATTTGAAGAAAATACATAATTCCTGGCAATAATATTGTTAACGTTTTTTAATTTTTGTCATTTATGAAACCACAATACTGCACAATAAAACAAACATTACAATATCCTGAGCCAGTACCTTATTATTACCATTTATGTATAGTAAAAAAAAAAACTTTTTTCTTAAAAATATCTTTATTTCCTTTCAACAATAAATTAAGAGCCATTACAATATCTAATAAGCACCATCATCAAGGTTTATAACACAGGCTTGGACGATGTTGATAATTAGGCTGATAACATAAATATATAGTATATTAGGTGCTTTATGACCCTGTCAGTTTAGAGCTTCCCATGAAATAAAATATAAAAATAGTTTGTAAATACATGTAAACAAGATTTAACATTTTGTTTGTTGTACTAATTCCTTAACTTGTGTTACTAGACGTAAGGTGTGCAAAAGCAAATTCTTCTGATCAAAATTACCTATTTACTAATTGTTGTGCATGCATTCTGTATCTACATCAATTAGTGTAGGTTAAAATATTTGTTTGAAATAAGATGGTTTGAATTTTTTATTAGCAAATAAAAATAACCACTTTATTGGGCAATAATTTGCGGCTCATACTGTACTTGTACCATGTCGGTTGGTTGGGTTTCATTATCAATATCATGTAAGGCTCACTTGCTTCCATTATTTCTAAACAACCATTTTCAGTGGGTGCATCATCCATTAATGCCAGTTTTATTATTATCAAAGAACATTAATGCCAGTGAAGTGCTTTTCATCCAAAAGAAATGGAGCTACCTTCCCTTCCTGCATAGAATCCGACTGCCTTCCACTCCCTTTGGTGCTGCATGACCCTGTGGATTTAGCACTTCCTAATGTAATAAAATATATGAGTGCATTATAGTTAATATTTTGCCTCTATTATATAACTTTATATATGTGATGTCTTGTATCTTCTAGGATTTGACTGACAAATGGAATCATTCCTATATATTTTAGTAGTGCTGTATGACCCTATATTACATATAATCATAACCAAGACTGGAATATTGCTGCACACTAACTGCACCTTTCAAGGCAGGTGAAATTTGAACTAGAAAATGTGCAGAGAACCTTCACAGCACGCATAACTGCGATAAACCACCTCAATTACTGGGAACGCTTGAAGTTCCTAAACCTGTACTCCCTAGAACGAGGTGGGAGATACATTATTATATACACTTGGAAAATCCTGAGGGATTAGTCCAAACTTGCACATGAGAGTCCTCCCTACGAAAGCAAAAGACTCGGCAGACGATGCAACATCCCCCCAATGAAAAGTAGGGGTGCCACTAGCACGTTGAGAGAACACTAAGTGTCAGGGGCCCAAGACTGTTCAACTGCCTCCCAGCATACATAAGGGGGATTACCAATAGACTCCTGGCTGTTTTGAAGCAGGCACTGGACAGGCACCTAAAGTCAGTGCCTGACCAGCTGGGCTGTGGTTCGTACGTTAGACTGCGTGCGGCCAGCAGTAACAGCCTGGTTGATCAGGCTCTGATTCACCATGAGGCCTGGTCACAGACCAGGCTGCAGGGGCATTGACCCCTGGAACTCTCTCCAGGTAAACCCATAAGGGTCATACAGCACTGGTATGACCCTATAGGTTTTGCACTTTCCATGATTATTATAATCAAATAGAAGCGCTAAACCACAGGGGTCATACAGCACTGCAGGTTATTGCAGGATGCAGGGAGAATGGGTTGTAAGAGGGAGATGGATGATTAGTAGGGTATGGAGTGCAGCAGGACAGTGGATAGTGCAGGGAGAGGGTAGCAAGAGATCGAGGTAGAAGGGACTGAGGGAGGTGCTAAAGGTATAATCTTCAGAGTTTGTGTAGTAAGTCAGTTTCTGTCAAAAAGTCAACGAGAGAGTCAGGATTAAAGGAGGGTCTATCAGCAAGAAGGGAAGGTAAAGAAAGGGCCGCAGAGCGAAGACACCGTTGGAGGTAAATTCTGTGCGCTCGTTGATAGAGGACAGTCCAACAGACACTGGAACCTGACAATGCTCACAGAGAGGGGCAGGAGCCTCTCCACGAGATACCCATGAGTAAGACGAGTGTGGCCAATGCGAAGACGGGAGGTGTAGTCTCCCAACCTCGACATTGGTGACAAGAAGGCAGCCAGAAACCTATACTCTGTTTAATAGAATGAAGTTTGTTATTTAGCAGGTCAGACCAGCGTTGTTGCCAACTAGTGCGAAGTTGGGTAGCAATGACCGCAAAATAGTCCATAAAAGGAACACCTATATGAAACTGGAAAGTAGCATTTCCATGAATATAATGATAATTTTAAATATTTTACTACTTTTATACCCAGAATGACTTTTAAAATCTATATAAAAAGAGAGATGTATTGAAGGGTTCCAAAAGTAAATTGTTTTAATTATTATTATTATTATAATCAAAGAAAGCGCTAAACCAATCTTTCATGACCCTCCTGATAAAATTCGTCCCTTTTATTAGTCAGTTGAATTTCAAACTTTTGCATCTAATTTGATGACAAAGTTTGTCTTTATATTAAAGTTCCTTTCTTTATCTCTACTCCCATGACAGGTTGAAAAATAGGGCAGTCTTTTTTTTCCTATTAAAAATAAAATTTCTTTGGCACCCTTATACAGTTTCAGGTGTACTATAAAAATAATCTAATACTTTCAACTACATTTTCCTCATTGGTTTTAAAATTCTTATATAAACCTTATGAGTAAAAACAATTCATATTAATTATATGAACACATCAGGTTAATTTATTTTTTTTTGGAAGTTTAAAACCCATAAGGGATTTAAATCAAAGAGGGTTAACAAGTTTGATTCAGGAAAGTGCTCGGCTCCAATTTTCCCGAATTTAGACCCTTCACTGGCATCAAGAAATTCCTTGGAAGGACACATCAGGTTAAAATTACAAAATTAAATGTTAGGCACCCCGGGTGATGTACTGAAGTGGTACCACAACCACCAACAGTTGATGCCGTGAAGACCAAAAAGGTGTGTGAAACATTATCTCGCGCCAAGTGTACTTTCACCTTAGTGTATTTCTGTAAGCAGAAGGAAAGTGGCAGTGTGGGCAAGCAATATGTTCAGTTCATTATCTCCAGGACTGGTGCAGCAGCATGATGCTTGTAATTTTTTTAACCGAAAATGTTTTTTTTTTAAAAAATTAAAGGACCTCACTGCTGCCTTGCTGCTGAACCATTTTTATGACTAATCCACTGAAGATATGAAAAGCAGGACTGCTGAAATACAACAAAAATTATCTTTTAAGTTTTTCTATTCTAATAGCAGTAATCTAACACCTAAATATTGAGAAAATTAAAAAAATTTTAATCAACTAATTCATTTTGGGCTAATTTTTTAATTTAATG
>WNWK01008771.1:0-75000 GCA_009830355.1 Cherax destructor
AGGTCCTTCACAATCCACCCCATAACAAAATTTTTTTGGGGAAACCCCAATTTTCAATCTACCCAAGAAATCCAACCATCTACTCATGAATTTATCCAACCTAAATTTAAAACTCCCCAAAGGCCCTTGCTTCAATCCCTTACTGGGCAGACTTTCCCTCATAACTCCCTTTATTTCCAAACCAATATTTCCTATACCTTTCTAAATCTAAACTTTCAATTTGAACCCAATTGCGGGTTCTCTTGGAGAATATCCTCAAGCCCTTATTTATACCCCCTTTTTAATACCCATTTTCCCTTTATACCTCGATCTGTCCCCCTCATTCTTCGTCTTAAAAGTGAATGTTTTTGGGGTTTTTTAATCTTTCTTCATACGGAAGATTTCTAATGCTATGATTAATTTGTCATTCTCGCTGAATTTTTCAACAAATTAATATCCATTCTGTAAAGGGAGACCAGAATGAGCTGAAATCTAGGTGGGCCTTACTAAGATGTATAAAGCTGTAATATAACCCTGGACTTATTTGCTTACACTTCTTGATATAAATCCCATTAATCTTTTGCCTTATTCTACGCTTGGATTTCTGCTTGGTTTAAAATTTCTGCTTACCCCTAACCTTTTCGAAAAATGTTGGCTAAATTCACATTTTTAAAATTTAAGGGGTGGGTTAGGGGGATCCCAAACTTAGAACCTTGCATTTATCTAATTGAAATGCATCTGCCATTTTCTGACCAGAATTGAGTTTGTTAAATTTCCCGAATTCCTGACATCTACGTTTGAATCAAATTTTCCTATTTTTCTTCGTGCCATCGGGGAAATTTTCTCATATCACTAGTAATTCCCCCTCAAGGTCATTGAATATTTATAAACCAACGGCCTAAACTGATCCCTGTGGCAATTGTTCAACCCCACTGGATTTAACCCCTTTATGCCCCTCTCTGCTTCCTATTGGGGAGCCAATGATCCATAACACTTTTCCCCCCAAACCATGACGCCACTTTTTTAACAGTCTCGGGGCGGTACTCTATCAAAAACCTTACTAAATCTAAATAAACAATATCACTTTATCTGATCAACAGCCCAAAAACTTTACTAAAGAAGGTTTAAAATTTGAAGGCAGGGAAAGCCCTCGTGAATCCCCTGCTGAGTATCATTAATCAAATTATGGGTTTTCAGATGGCTTCAAAAAAATTTAGCTATAATTGACTCCATAATTTGCCTACAATTGAGGTCAGGCTTATTGGGCGGGAATTTGAAAGTGACTTGTCCCTGCTTTAAAAATAGGAATTCATTAGCCATCTTCACATATCAGACATTTCACCTGTTTGAAGAGATAAATAAAAAAGTTAGATATTGGTTCACAGAGTTCCATTTTTTCATTCCTTTAAAAACCCTTGAAAAAAACTCATCAAGGGGTTTTTTTTTTGTTGGTCTACTTTTTATAACCCTTTTTATGACTTGTTTAAAAATTTTTCTTCTTCAGGGAAATATAAAAATAATTACTTGAAAATTATTAGTGCTTCCCCGGTGAAAAAAGGAAAATAATTATTAAAAAAGAGCACATTCATTTTCTTGTCAGAAGATCCCAAAATTATTTTTGGGGTATCTTTCCCCCTTTTTTCTAAAACCTGAAAAAGGGTTAGTTTTTTAAAAACTTTTTTCAAGTCCCCCAGTTTTTTATCCCTTTTTTTTGCCTCACCATTTATGGTAAAATTTTTTTTTTTGCCCTAAAAATTTTGAGCCTATTTTCATCCATTTTGGGTCATTTCTACGTCTAATTCTTTATAGATAAAGTTTTGGGGCCGAAGTTTAAGAAACTTCATTTGTGCCTTTTTGTTAAATCCCCAGTTTATAAGGTTCTAACTTATTTTTTCTAAACGAAGTCTGGGGTTTCAAATTTTCCCTACTTCATACATCCATTCAATGTAAAAATAATTGATTGTGGTCGCTTTCCGAGTTCCCTGTAATTTCTAAATTATTAACAAGGGATTTTTGTTTGCCAGAACGTAAGTAGGTTATTTTTGTAGTTCTGTCACAAAATGCTTCAAAAAAAAATCCTGAACTACTTCAAAAATCGTTAGATTCTAAATTCCCCGTCAAGAAATTCCAATTAATCTGACTAAAGTTAAAGTCCCTAGAATTACTACTTTTCGTGCTTTGTCCCCAACAATTTCCTCCCAAAGTAATCCCCCTTTTTCCCTATCTAAGTTTGGAGGACGATATATCACCCCTTTAAAATCAATTTTTACCCCCCTCTGAAAATTTTATCCAGACAGACTCTGTATGTATTATTTCAGACTTTATACCTGTTTTTATAACAATTTAAATGATCACGGACATAGAGTGCCACCCCACCCCTTCCCGATACTTCTGTCTACGGGGGAAACAATTTAAAACCCGGGATTTACATTCAGCAGACATGCCCCGGGGTTTTTCATTTTAAAACCACGTCTCAGTTATTGAAAAAAAATCAATATTACCCGCACTAGCAACTAATCTCAACTCGTCCATCTTATTTTTTAGCACTATGACTATTAGTGTAATATACATATAAAGCCCCCCTTTCTCTTTACCCTTTTTGCTCATTTCGTTTTTCCACTATACCTATTACACCCCTTTTGTAAAGTGGCACTGACTTTCCAATATCCCCCTTTTTCCCCGCCTATTACTAGTTCTCCTAGAATTCAAAAATTACACATTTGGGGCTTCACTTTTTTTTCCCCCATAACCCATCCCAAATTAACTTTTTCTAGTTTGCCCCAACAGCCCCCCCCACTGCAGTTGCCAGTGCCCCCACCCCAGACCTGAAAGGGGAACCCCCCATCCCTGGCATACATGTCATTTTTTGCCATAGAAGAGGTCCCAGTTGTAAAATGAATGTTACTGCATTTTTCTTACAGTTTTTGTCCAACCAGCAATTGACACCAATTGCCCGGGACAACCATTCTTTTCCCCAAACCCCCCTCCTTGGAAAAAAAACCACATATGACAGGGTTCCCCCCCTTTTTCCTAATTTTTCTATTGCTGCCCCATACCCCCAGTCAGGTCCTCACTCCTACGTCCCAACATCGCTCCCAGCACTGAGACAGATAAAGGATTGCTCCCATTACCCTCATGATGTCGTCTAGACAGCTAAACAATATGCCCATCCCAGCCCCAGGAAAGCAAACCCCCTGTCTCCCCACTTCCATTTTTCAAGCAGAAGGCCCCTTTTCCCTGTACCTAATCTTTTAAAAAAACCCCAATAAGAACAATGTCCTTACCTTTCTTGGTGTTTTCGTCATGATGTTCCCAGTAGTCGACTCACATTCATCGGGTAACACGGGGAATCGGTTAGATGTTTCCACAACAGTTTCCTGGATTTTCGTTGATTCCACCTTCCATCTGTCCCTCTTGATCCTTAATTTGTCCCATGCGTTTTAGCCACTGACCAGGTTCCTTTCTTGGCTTGAGGGTTCTCAACAGGAGGATTACTACGAACCCCTTTTTTTTCCCCAGTCAGTCCTTTTTATCTCAAGCTTAGCTACCCTCAGTTCTTCCTTCAGCTGCTGGTAGAGTAGCTCAAGAGAGGACATCTTGTTCAGATTCAGAGAGCACACAAGAACGTCTTCACAGAGCTTGGGGGAGGTCAAAGAACACAAAAAAAAAGTGTTAGACTTGCCGACACCAATAACGCTCTTTTCTTTTTTTTTTAGGTATCGCATTCATCCTGTTGACTGGTCCTTTGTTAAAACTGTCTACCCCACGTCTAACTTTCACAGTCGCCGTCTTGTTGAATCCTTCCTTATACACAACTTTCCTTGTATGAATCTTGGGGAAAAATTTAAACCTGGCTTTGTCTCTGTAGATTTTTCCTTTTTCATTAATTGTCAGATGCCCAAACTTCCCCCTCGTGACTTGACATGATCCTTTTTCTCCTCCCTCCTCTTTTTCTATTTTTTTCCCTTTTTTTTTTTTTTTGATTTAAGTTTTTTTTTACCCTTTTTTTTTGGTTAAACCCCCTTTTGGGGGCCCTTAGCTCTCCCGGTGCCCCCTTTCTTTACTCCTCTTCTACTTCCCCACATCTTCCCCCTTAAACCCCCCTACTCTTGCTACCATTGCCCCCCCTTTCCCCCCTTAAAACCCCCCCTTTTTTCTTGTGCCACAAACTACTCTCCCCACTACTACTACTACCCCACCACCACTAGCCTTACCACTACCACTATTTTCCCTTTTTCCCCCTTTTTTCCCCGTCCTTGTCCCTTTTTCCCTTATACACACTATCTGCCTCACCCCTTTTGTTATGTGATTTTTTTAAATGGTCCGTCGGACCGAAACGTCTTTGGGGGTTTTTCCCTCCCCCCAATTGCGGGTTATTTGTGTTTGTTCCAGTTACGGTATTGTTTTTTTTTTCTTTAATTGACTCTTTTTTACATAGAGACGAGCAACAAATTGTAGTGGGCCGAGCATGTTTAAAAAAAAAATCTTTTTACCCACCATAATGTCAGGAGATGCTTATAAAAAAAAACCCGGGGGAGATGAACTCTTCTTTGGGGGCAAATGTGGCTTTAAGATTGTTAAAAAACTTTTTCTCCAAAAGGGGAAAAATTATCTTTTTGGGAAACTCAGCTCTACTATGATTTTTTATTAGAATCTTATTTTTTTGCCTCTAGTTGATTGGCTAATGGGGGTTTGGGGGGGTAGGGGCAAAAAGACTTCAAGACAAAAAAAAAGATGTAGTAATTAGAATTTTTAATTGAAAACAACTAGGTAATTTTTGGGTTTTAAAATACTTTATCACATCTTAGATTTTAAAAAATTTTTTTCTTGAACAAAAACGTTGCCTGGGTAGTTTCCCGATCCTCACGTCTATAAAAAATGATCGCTTATTGGGAGGAAAGGCCAGTAAAAAATACCAGCAGGGGGGGAAAACCAATATATCAAGAGTTACAGTGAAAAAAATTTCTTTTTACGACCAGCATCCCAGCTAAACTCTTAAACATATTGTGAGAAATTTTTAAAATTAAAACATAAATATGCATAAAATTAATACACTTACCCAACTATTTTTGGGCTTAAATCCTAACGCCTCCCTAGCGCAGGCAACTAATATTGATCCTGTCAACCTGTGCCTCAATTTTCTATTATCCGCCTTAATCTGACATTTACAGTATACATCGATATTATTCCAGATGCTTCACATTAACTCATTTTCCAGAACCAAATTTACGCTGATATTATTCCCTATCAGCTATCATTAGTCACGATTCAAAACATCACTCATTAGAACAACACATTATCTCTCGCTAACTCCCCTGAATGTTGGTTATTTTGTGACTTGACATATTTTAAAATCACATAAACACTACATAATTACACTACGTTATGTTAACACTATTATATCATTATTATTATTACTATTCACTACAGGAAATTTATAAAAATTCCCTGATGTAGACAAACTAGGATCACAAGGCAGAGAATCAACACTTCAAAATTTACAAATTTTGTTGGAAATTTTTTTTTCCAACAATTGGGCTCAAAATATCAACAAGCCATTTAGATAATTTATAAAAACTGAAACTATGGAGCTAATAATTGGTCTAAAAGGATTACCAGGTTTGTGTGTTTTTATTAATCCATACATATGAGGTAAAGATGGATTGGTGAAGTAAATTTTTTTAAATTTAAATTTATCTTTGCCCTTCAATAGATGTTTTATTGTTTTATTGAAAATGGTGTTAACAGTTTCTAAGGGATTCTTTCTAAGTTTAGAATAGGTTTCAAAGTCATCTAGGAGGTTATTCATTTTATCTTGAATCGGTTTTTTATAATTACTATTGCATTTATTTTATCTGCTTTAGTAAGGCGAATTTTTTTTTATTCAAAAGTGAATCATAAGACTTAAAAATCTTTAGGGCAATTGGGAATATTTTGTTTTAACATTGAGCTATATACCATCCCCCTTTCTAATATTAATTTCATCAGTGGATAAATCAGAGGATTTTTCTAAATTACAGAAGGCTTTTGCAATTTAACATTATTAAGTTTTTTTTAAGTTGCAAACTTAAACCGAAACCAAGAGCAACAGTTGTATTTTTACTAATATTTCATCTGATAAGTTAATTGTTATTAGCGTGCTTTGTCCAATCACTATTTTCAGTTAAATTATCAAATTTTCTTTGTAGTTTGTTTTTGAGATTATTACAATTTTTTTTTGAGTTTATTATAGCAATGATCCAACATACTATGTTGCCATTCTGATGGAATAGCTTGATAAAAGGAGTATTTTTGTTTCTCAATATTTTGAATGCTTTTTCTCCTGTATTTTAGAATCCCTTAGAAACTGTTAACAGCAATTTCAATAAAACAATAAAAAATCTATGGCAAGATGAGGTTGCTTATTTAAGCCAAAATTGCAAGTTTTACCTAATCGGACGACATATATATATAAATATATATATATATATATATAAATATATATATATATATATATATATATATATATATATATATATATATATATATATAAAATATATATATATATATATATATATATATATATATATATATATATATATATATATATATATATATATATATATATATATGTAAAACACTATGAAAAAAAAGAAGAATTAAGGTGACTCCACATTATCAATGAACTATCTAGTTCCCTTTATAATGAGTAGTCACGAAAGCGCTTGGAATTCTTCTATTTTTTCATAGTGGTTGTTTTGCATATTTTGATATCACCTGTTTACGGGTCTTTTTTAAAAATATATATATATATATATATATATATATATATATATATATATATATATATATATATATATATATATATAAAACTTTATTTCAAGACAAAATACAATTGGGAGTAAAAAAACATAGATAAAACTAGAGCTACATGTCAAATCTTGTCCAACCCCGGCAGTGGGCCGGTGCCCAGAATACTGCGGCATTTCCTCGACGCAACACTGAGTCTCTGAAAGAGGAAGCTGGTCGCCCTGTGGTCCTTGGTTTCTATGATGAGTTTTCCACCCAGCTCCTTTGGGAGAAACTTTAGAGCACACTTGCCCCATGCTCCATGGGTCTCCGACCCTATTGGGATGGTTATAGCAAGGGGGAAGGTCTTCATATTTGCGGGTCTTCTGGTCTCCTGTGGCTGGCAGCTCCACCCCTTGGCTAAGGAGGGGTAGGTGTCTGCCAATGTGGCAGCACAGGTGTAGTCCCAAGCAATCGCTTACCATCCTTCCAGGGTAGCATGGTGGCTCCATCGGGACGCTTTTGACTTCCATCAGACCTCTGCATTTGGGGGTTTCCCCGTTGAGCTGGTCAAGGGGCTGTGGCGAGGCTTCTTTATGATGCATTGACCTCCTCATGTCTAGCATACTTCCCCTTTCTGATGTGTGACACACTAGACCATGAAGCCCGGGAATTGATCAGCCGTCGCCCTGCCGAAAATACACCTATGTTCGGTGAGTATGGGGCGGCTAGGCGAAGAGCAACACCAATCCGAATGGCCTGTGGGTCGAGTCGAGTGCCCAGAGAGGAATTGGGAACAGCAAGAAGGAAATCTTCCGAGTGTGGTGCCTTCACCGCAGGAGAGAGCTTTGTCCTTTCCTGAAGCGTTGGGAGCATTGTGTTGGAAATTTTTCCATGATCGGTTTGTCCCAGTGGACTGTTTGTGCTCTTTGGGAGGAGCTGGTCTACTGGAAGAGTCTGCCAGGATGTCCCACTGCACTGCTGCTTCAATGAACTTGGGGTCTTGAGCTCCCACCACACCTCTCAAACGTTCAGGGACAATCCTCTTGACTAACCACAGGAGGCCAAAACGATGACAGAAATATATATATATATATATATATATATATATATATATATATATATATATATATATATTTTTTTTTTTGTGTGTGTGTGTGTGTGTGTGTGTGTGTGTAATAAAGTTTATACAAAACCCAAAAAGATGGGGTGGAAAGGGGAAGTGGAATATTCAAATGGCTTCAGAAAGAAATCTAAATATTCTTCATTGAAGCCTTTTATCCACTTCCCCGAGGCTATGGGTCCCACAATGTACACCAGAGGTGGCCCCTTATCCTATATATATATATATATATATATATATATATGTCTCTAGGTACGTAATTGAGCATTTTAAGTAACCTTTATAGATGATCATTAGAGCAGTATAAAGACAGTTGTTGCTACTACTCTACCTATCCTGTAGTGAAGATCAAATTATAGCAAAGGCTGCAGCACCTACGTGTTGTGACAAAGGCTGCAGCACCTACGTGTTTGACAAAGGCTGCAGCACCTACGTGTTGTGACAAAGGCTGCAGCACCTACGTGTTGTGACAAAGGCTGCTGCACCTACGTGTTGTGACAAAGGCTGCAGCACCTACGTGTTGTGACAAAGGCTGCAGCACCTACGTGTTGTGACAAAGGCTGCAGCACCTACGTGTTGTGACAAAGGCTGCTGCACCTACGTGTTGTGACAAAGGCTGCAGCACCTACGTTTTTGGACAAAGGCTGCAGCACCTACGTGTTGTGACAAAGGCTGCAGCACCTACGTGTTGTGACAAAGGCTAGCACCTACGTGTTGGACAAAGGCTGCAGCACCTACGTGTTGTGACAAAGGCTGCAGCACCTACGTGTTGTGACAAAGGCTGCTGCACCTACGTGTTGTGACAAAGGCTGCAGCACCTACGTGTTAGACAAAGGCTGCAGCACCTACGTGTTGTGACAAAGGCTGCAGCACCTACGTGTTGTGACAAAATTTCATACTTAATCTAATGTATGTAGTCTAAATATGATTTATTTGGTTTATATTGTATGTTTTGTTGAAGTTAATCTTTAGTTATAATTTGCTAATGTTAATGTTGAATTTGCCTTTATAAATGTCCTTTCCATGAAATGATAAATCAATAAATTAACTTAATTTATATTATGTTTCTGTATTGTTTCAATTGTTTTTTGATTAGAAAATAGTACGGCAAAAGGAAATGTATATTGAGACTATGTTTCACTTAGAGACCAGCGTTTTCAAGTCTATGAGAATACATGATTAGCAAAGGTACTTACAGTGGGGAGAATGAATGATAAGGAGTCGTGAGGTGCGAATCTTATTATTGGAGATGTCCAGACCTAACTGGACACTTTCTTTTTCTGGATATGGATAAGAGCTGATTCAAAGCATTTCCTCCTTTAAGTACCTGTTTTGTTAGGCTATTTGCCCGGAAATATACGAGCTGTTGGGGGTTTTTAGTTCAGTAAGAATATTTGGGTTTAGAAAAAGAAGGATGGACGGGAAGGCTCGAACCTGGTCTTTAAACTGACAGGCCCAGCAGTCGAAACTCCCGTCCATCCTTGATTTATTCATTAACAGTCGTTTATTGCGACTTATTGAGCTCATTTGGGTTTTATTCAAGGTGGACAGTGTTTTGACAGTGGTGGGGGTGACGGCAGTGATGTTGCAGGGACTAGAGGGTTATGGCAGTGATGTTGCAGGGACTACAGGGTTTTTGCAGTGTGTTGCAGGGACTATCAGGGTTATCCAAGGAGAAGACAGGGACAGACAAACATATCTTGGATTCTCATTCATCAAAATAGATACCATCACACAGAATCCTGAGAAAATTCCAGTTTGTCGTTGGCATGACCCTTGGTTTACAAGGTGCCCAGCACATATCACCTTCCTGACCTGGCATAGAGAGGTTGCACCCACTATTCTCCTCACTATGTTTACCATCTTCTTTTGACTTGAAAAAGCTTGATCGTCAAGCGACAGTTTGTCTCAGCTAAGGTCTCTACAGAGTGTTTTTACATATTTATTGATTTTCAACTCAATGCCAAAACTGAGTGAAAATAATGTTTATTTAATATACAGTGAGGTGTAAACGAGCAGCAAGAGGTGAGGATGGGTCACAGTGAGAGCCAAGGAGGGGTGCGAGGTGTGTAGTGAGACCAATGCTCACCATCACCCAACGTAACACACAGTACCACTACTACCCTCCACACAAGCAAGGTACTGTCTACCCACCATGCACCACTACTACCCTCCACAAGCAAGGTACTCCTACCCACCATGCACCACTACCACCCTCCACACAAGCAAGGTACTGTCTACCCACCATGCACCACTACTACCCTCCACACAAGCAAGGTACCTCTACCCACCATGCACACTACTACCCTCCACACAAGCAATGTACTGTCTACCCACCATGCACCACTACTACCCTCCACACAAGCAAGGTACTGTCTACCCACCATGCACCACTACTACCCTCCACACAAGCAAGGTACTTCTACCCACCATGCACCACTACTACCCTCCACACAAGCAAGGTACTCTCTACCCACCATGCACCACTACTACCCCCACACAAGAAAGGTAGTCTACCCACCATGCACCACTACTACCCTCCACACAAGCAATGTACTGTCTACCCACCATGCAAGACTACTACCCTCCACACAAGCAAGGTACTGTCTACCCACCATGCACCACTACTACCCTCCACACAAGCAAGGTAGTCTAACCACCATGCACCACTACTACCCTCCACACAAGCAATGTACTGTCTACCCACCATGCACCACTACTACCCTCCACACAAGCAAGGTACTCTCTACCCACCATGCACCACTACTACCCTCCACACAAGCAAGGTAGTCTACCCACCATGCACCACTACTACCCTCCACACAAGCAAGGTACTCTCTACCCACCATGCACCACTACTATCCTCCACACAAGCAAGGTACTGTCTACCCACCATGCACCACTACTACCCTCCACACAAGCAAGTTAGTCTACCCACCATGCACTACTACTACCCTCCACACAAGCAAGGTACTCTCTACCCACCATGCACCACTACTATCCTCCACACAAGCAAGGTACTCTCACCCACCATGCACCACTACTATCCTCCACACAAGCAAGGTACTGTCTACCCACCATGCACCACTACTACCCTCCACACAAGCAAGTTAGTCTACCCACCATGCACTACTACTACCCTCCACACAAGCAAGGTATTCTCCCACCATGCACCACTACTACCCTCCACAAAGCAATAGACTGTCTACCCACCATGTGTTCACCAATATACCATACTACTCCTCCCCACAAGAATAGTCTACCAATGCACCACTACTACCCTCCACACAAGCAATGGGACTGTCTACCCACCATGCACCACTACTACCCTCCACACAACAAGGTACTGTCTACCCACCATGCACCACTCACCTACAACAAGGATCTACCCACCATGCACCACACATTCCCCAGCAAGGTAGTCTACCCACCATGCACCACTACTACCCTCCCACAAGCAAGGTACTTTCTACCCACCATGCACCACTACTACTTCCACACAAGCAAGGTAGTCTACCCACCATGCACCACTACTACCCTCCACACAAGCAAGGTACTTCTACCCACCATGCACCACTACTACCTCCACACAACAAGGTAGTCTACCCACCATGCACCACTACTACCCTCCACACAAGCAAGGTACTTCACCCACCATGCACCACTACTATCCTCCACACAAGCAAGGTGTCTACCCACCATGCACCACTACTACCCTCCACACAAGCAAGGTAGTCTACCCACCATGCACCACTACTACCTTTCCCCACAAGCAAGGTACTGTCTACCCACCATGCACCACTACTACCCCCCACACAAGCAAGGTACTCTACCCACCATGCACCACTACTACCCTCCACACAAGCAAGGTATTCTACCCACCATGCACCACTACTACCCTCCACACAAGCAAGGTGTCTAACCACCATGCACCACTACTACCCTCCACAAACAATGTCTGTCTACCCACCATGCACCACTACTACCCTCCACACAAGCAAGGTAGTCTACCCACCATGCACCACTACTACCCTCCACACAAGCAAGGTCTGTCTACCCACCATGCACCACTACTACCCTCCACACAAGCAATGTACTGTCACCCACCATGCACCACTACTACCCTCCACACAAGCAAGGTAGTCTACCCACCATGCACCACTACTACCCTCCACACAAGCAATGTACTGTCTACCCACCATGCACCACTACTACCCTCCACACAAGCAAGGTAGTCTACCCACCATGCACCACTACTACCCTCCACACAAGCAATGTACTGTCTACCCACCATGCACCACTACTACCCTCCACACAAGCAAGGTACTGTCTACCCACCATGCACCACTACTACCCTCCACACAAGCAATGTACTGTCTACCCACCATGCACCACTACTACCTCCACACAAGCAGGTACTGTCTACCCACCATGCACCACTACTACCCTCCACAAGCAATGTACTTCTACCACCATGCACCACTACTACCCTCCACACAAGCAAGGTAGTCTACCCACCATGCACCACTACTACCCTCCACACAAGCAATGTACTGTCTACCCACCATGCACCACTACTACCCTCCACACAAGCAATGTACTGTCTACCCACCATGCACCACTACTACCCTCCACACAAGCAAGGTAGTCTACCCACCATGCACCACTACTACCCTCCACACAAGCAAGTACTGTCTACCCACCATGCACCACTACTACCCTCCACACAAGCAAGGTACTTCTACCCACCATGCACCACTACTACCCTCCACACAAGCAAGGTAGTCTACCCACCATGCACACTACTACCTCCCACAAGCAAGGTATCTCACCACCATGCACCACTACTACCCTCCACACAAGAGGTAGTCTACCCACCATGCACCACTACTACCCTCCACACAAGCAAGTACTGTCTACCCACCATGCACACTACTACCCTCCACACAAGCAATGTACTGTCTACCCACCATGCACCACTACTACCCTCCACACAAGCAATGTACTCTCTACCCACCATGCACCACTACTACCCTCCACACAAGCAAGGTAGTCTACCCACCATGCACCACTACTACCCTCACACAAGCAATGTACTGTCTACCCACCATGCACCACTACTACCCTCCACACAAGCAAGGTACTTCTACCCACCATGCACCACTACTACCCTCCACACAAGCAAGGTAGTTCTACCCACCATGCACCACTACTACCCTCCACACAAGCAATGTCTGTCTACCCACCATGCACCACTACTACCCTCCACACAAGCAAGGTACTTCTACCCACCATGCACCACTACTACCCTCCACACAAGCAAGGTATGTCTACCCACCATGCACCACTACTACCCTCCACACAAGCAAGGTACTCTACCACCATGCACCACTACTACCTCCACACAAGCAAGGTATCTACCCACCATGCACCACTACTACCCTCCACACAAGCAAGGTACTCTACCCACCATGCACCACTACTACCCTCCCACAAGCAAGGTACTCTCTCCACCATGCACCACTACTACCCTCCACACAAGCAAGGTTCTCCCACCATGCACCACTACTACCCTCCACACAAGCAATGTACTGTCTACCCACCATGCACCACTACTACCCTCCACACAAGCAAGGTACTCTCTACCCACCATGCACCACTACTACCCTCCACACAAGCAAGGTACTGTCTACCCACCATGCACCACTACTACCCTCCACACAAGCAAGGTAGTCTACCCACCATGCACCACTACTACCCTCCACACAAGCAAGGTAGTCTACCCACCATGCACCACTACTACCCTCCACACAAGCAAGGTACTCTCTACCCACCATGCACCACTACTATCCTCCACACAAGCAAGGTACTGTCTACCCACCATGCACCACTACTACCCTCCACACAAGCAAGGTAGTCTACCCACCATGCACCACTACTACCCTCCACACAACAAGGTATTCTACCCACCATGCACCACTACTATCCCTCCACAGCAAGAATGTATGTCTACCACCATGCCCACTACTACCCTCCACACAAGAATGTACTGTCTACCCACCATGCACCACTACTACCCTCCACAAGCAAGTGTGTCTACCCACCATGCACCACTACTACCCTCCACACAAGCAAGGTACTGTCTACCCACCATGCACCACTACTACCCTCCACACAAGTAAGGTACTGTCTACCCACCATGCACCACTACTACCCTCCACACAAGCAAGGTAGTCTACCCACCATGCACCACTACTACCCTCCACACAAGCAATGTACTGTCTACCCACCATGCACCACTACTACCCTCCACACAAGCAAGGTACTGTCTACCCACCATGCACCACTACTACCCTCCACACAAGCAATGTACTGTCTACCCACCATGCACCACTACTACCCTCCACACAAGCAAGGTAGTCTACCCACCATGCACCACTACTACCCTCCACACAAGCAAGGTAGTCTACCCACCATGCACCACTACTACCCTCCACACAAGCAAGGTACTGTCTACCCACCATGCACCACTACTACCCTCCACATAAGCAAGGTACTGTCTACCCACCATGCACCACTACTACCCTCCACATAAGCAAGGTATGTCTACCCACCATGCACCACTACTACCCTCCACATAAGCAAGGTACTGTCTACCCACCATGCACCACTACTACCCTCCACATAAGCAAGGTACTGTCTACCCACCATGCACCACTACTACCCTCCACATAAGCAAGGTAGTCTACCCACCATGCACCACTACTACCCTCCACATAAGCAAGGTACTGTCTACCCACCATGCACCACTACTACCCTCCACATAAGCAAGGTACTGTCTACCCACCATGCACCACTACTACCCTCCACATAAGCAAGGTACTGTCTACCCACCATGCACCACTACTACCCTCCACATAAGCAAGGTACTGTCTACCCACCATGCATGCTATTAAGACACCTAAGATCAACTACGTGTTCTAATATTTGCTTATATTTGGAGATGAGAAATACCCATAATTTGGCATCCAACTGGGGAAGAATGCTTAAAGAAAATCGAAAATATGTGATAGCTTTAAACCATTGGTAGTAATTAACCTAAAACTGACGATATTGACCAAAGTGTTACCTTTTTAACCTTAGCATTTTAAGAATATAACAAACAACTTGCAATTTGTGTCAGTTTCTTGATTTTCTTCTTTTTTTCAATGAAAATTTTAAAGACATGTGGTTTTTACCCATCAACTGTCGAGACATTTTCTCGTAAAAATCCATCAAGTACATTTTACTATATACACAGCTTTCAGAACATAGGAATTTTAATGTTAAAAAATAATGTACTTTTAGGAATAATTTAACAGTTAATAATAATAATAATAATAATAATAATAATAATAATAATAATAATAATAATAATAATAATAATAATAATAATAATAATAATAATAATAATAAAAATAATAGTATCCTTGGGATACAAGGAAAATAGAATCAGTAAGTAAGAGAGAGGTGAAGGTGTATATACTAAAAGATGAGGCAGTTAGGGTAAGATATAAACAACTATTGGAGGATAGATGGGCTAGTGAGAGTGTAGGCAATGGGGTCGAAGATGTATGGGATAGATTTAAAAATGTAGTGTTAGAGTGTTCAGCAGAAGTTTGTGGTTACAGGCGAGTGGGTGCGGGAGGGAAGAGGAGCGATTGGTGGAATGATGATGTAAAGAGAGTAGTAAGGGAGAAAAAGTTAGCATATGAAAGGTTTTTACAAAGTAGAAGTGATGCAAGGAGGGAAGAGTATATGGAGAGAAAAAGAGAGGTTAAAAGAGTGGTGAAGCAATGTAAAAAGAGAGCAGATGAGAGAGTGGGTGAGATGTTATCAGCAAATTTTGTTGAAAATAAGAAAAAGTTTTGGAATGAGATTAATAAGTTGAGGAAGCCTAGAGAACAAATGGATTTGACAGTTAAAAATAGGAGAGGAGAGTTATTAAATGGAGAGTTAGAGGTATCGGGAAGATGGAGAGAATATTTTGAGGATTTGTTAAATGTTGATGAAGACAGGGAAGCTGTGATTTCGTGTGTAGGGCAAGGAGGAATAACATCTTATAGGAGTGTGGAAGAGCCAGTTGTGAGTGTAGGGGAAGTTCGTGAGGCAGTGGGTAGAATGAAAGGGGGTAAGGCAGCTGAGATTGATGGGATAAAGATATAAATGTTAAAAGCCGGTGGGGATATAGTTTTGGAGTGGTTGGTGCTATTATTTAATAAATGTATGGAAGAGGGTAAGGTACCTAGGGATTGGCAGAGAGCGTGTATTGTTCCTTTGTATAAAGGCAAAGGGGACAAAAGAGAGTGCAAAAATTATAGGGGAATAAGTCTGTTGAGTGTACATGGTAAAGTGTATGGTAGAGTTATTATTGAAAGAATTAAGAGTAAAACAGAAAGCAGGATAGCAGATGAACAAGGGGGCTTTAGGAAAGGTAGGGGTGTGTAGACCAAGTGTTTACAGTGAAACATATAGGTGAACAGTATTTGGATAAGGGTAAAGATGTTTTTGTGGCATTTATGGATTTGGAAAAGGCGTATGATAGGGTAGATAGGGGGCAATGTGGCAGATGTTGCAGGTGTATGGAATAGGAGGAAGGTTACTGAAAGCAGTGAAGAGTTTTTATGAGGATAGTGAGGCTCAGGTTAGAGTGTGTAGGAGGGAAGGGGACTATTTCCCAGTAAAAGTGGGCCTTAGACAAGGATGTGTGATGTCACCGTGGTTGTTCAATATATTTATAGATGGGGTTGTAAGAGAAGTGAATGCGAGGGTCTTGGCAAGAGGTGTTGGGCTAAAAGATAAAGAAGCAAATACAAAGTGGGAGTTGTCACAGTTGCTTTTTGCTGATGACACTGTGCTTTTGGGAGATTCTGAAGAGAAGTTGCAGAGGTTGGTGGATGAATTTGGTAGGCTGTGTAAAAGAAGAAAATTGAAAGTGAATATAGGAAAGAGTAAGGTGATGAGGATAGCAAAAAGAATAGGTGACGAAAGATTGGATATCAGATTGGAGGGAGAGAGTATGGAGGAGGTGAATGTATTCAGATATTTGGGAGTGGACATGTCAGCAGATGGGTCTATGAAGGATGAGGTGAATCATAGAATTGATGAGGGGAAAAGGGTGAGTGGAGCACTTCAGAGTCTGTGGAGACAAAGAACCTTGTCCATGGAAGTAAAGAGGGGAATGTATGAGAGTATAGTTATACCAACACTCTTATATGGGTGTGAAGCATGGGTGATGAATGTTGCAACGAGGAGAAGGCTGGAGGCAGTGGAGATGTCATGTCTGAGGTCAATGTGTGGTGTGAATATAATGCAGAGAATTCGGAGTTTGGAAATTAGGATGAGGTGCGGGATTACCAAAACGATTGTCCAGAGAGCTGAGGAGGGGTTGTTGAGGTGGTTTGGACATGTAGAGAGAATGGAACGAGACAGAGTGACTTCGAGAGTGTACAAATCTGTAGTGGAGGGAAGGCGGGGTAGGGGTAGGCCTAGGAAAGGTTGGAGGGAGGGGGTAAAGGAAGTTTTGTGTGCGAGGGGCTTGGACTTCCAGCAAGCATGTGTGAGCGTATTTGATAGGAGTGAATGGAGACAAATGGTTTTTAATACTTGACGTGCTGTTGGAGTGTGAGCAAAGTAACATTTATGAAGGGATTCAGGGAAACCGGCAGGCCGGACTTGAGTTCTGGAGATGGGAAGTACAGTGCCGGCACTCTGAAGGAGGGGTGTTAATGTTGCAGTTTTATAACTGTAGTGTAAAGCACCCCTCTGGCAAGACAGTGATGGAGTGAATGATGATGAAAGTTTTTCTTTTTCGGGCCACCCTGCCTTCGTGGGAATCGGCCGATGTGTTAATAAAAAATAAAAAAATTATTATTATTATTATTATTATTATTATTATTATTATTATTATTATTATTATTAATCCTTATTTCTACAAGTACATGTTACAACTTATAAAGACTTAGCTGACATCAATGACATACTATATAGAAAGCCCCTTGTTATGCACAGTATTTATGGCAAATTAGGTTAATTTTGTCCCCAGGATGCGACCCACACCATTAACACCCAGGTACCTATTTATTGCTAGGTGAACAGGTACAGCATGTGTCTTAAGGAAACATGCCCCAATGCTTCCACACGTACCAGGGTTCGAACCATGGACCTCAGTATGTAAGCCAACCGAGATCACTGTTTCTACAATATTTTAATAATTAAACACAGGAAGTTGAAAAAGGTTTTGTGTTAGAAATATTTATGAACCAATGGGCAAAAAAAATGTTACCTTTATACAGTAATCGAAAATTAAAAAAAAATCGAAGGATTATACATCAAATTTCGTCCGAAAATGACCTCCCTTCCCCCAAAAAAAAAAAAAAAATATTTTTTATGAATACAATATTTGATATAAAAAAATCGTCTTCAATGTTTATTGGTCTTGAAGCTGTGTCAGCATATTTCAAACACTTACTATGTAAGCATATTTAAAATACTTGCTAGTCACGACGCCATAGACTCCCATATGCCCGCGCATGCACCATAAAGCTAGACAGGGTCGTCTTGGTGGTTAGAAGGACAGGAGACGCGGACGGCAGGATGTATAACATGTTTCAACCACTTGTGAACGGATAGGCCTACACAGAACAATAAAAATGAGGTAAACTAGAAGCTACAGTAAAGAAACACTGGTAAATATGCTACACAATTATGACTGGTCAGTAATAACAAGTTACACGGACGTAAATGATGTCTGGAAAAAATTCAAAACAATGTTCACTGCCATCCTTGATAATATTGCACCAGTTAAAGAGGTTAGGATTAAACGAAGAACTGAACCCTGGATGACTACTGATATATTAGATAATATGAAATACAGAGACCAGTTGCTGAAAAGATTTAAGGCAAACAGACAGGATATTGCAGCGCTAAGTGACTCCAAGAGGTGAGGAACAGAGTGCAGAGGCTTATAAAAGGAGCAAAGGCAAGACACTATTGCTCAAAAATCGTAGAATACAAAAATAACCATAAAAAGCTCTGGTAACAACTAAAACAGTTGGGGTATAGCCAAAAACCCATAGATAGATCTAACATAGTACTAAATATTGATAACGAGGTATGCCACGAAACAACTAAAGTGGCAAATTGTTTTAATTCATACTACACAACTGTCGCATCAACACTAGTAAGTAAACTACCAGCTGCATCAAATACCTTTAACACAGACTCTGATAAGTTTAAACTGTACCAATAAAGGCGTAACCCCAAACAGTTGTCAACTAGTAAATGTATTTCATGACTTCGTGCAAAAAAGAACTAAGCAGGTTAAACCCAATTAAGAGCACCGGCCCAGATAACATCTCGTCTAAGTTCCTAAAAGATGGTGCCTCTGAACTGGCAATCCCCATTGCTCACATAATAAATTTGTCCATCACCACTAATACAGTGCCAGATGGGTTCAAGAAGGCCAGAGTTATTCCTATCTTCAAGAAAAATAGTAGGTCTGATGTCAGCAACTATAGGCCTGTTAGTATACTCAGTGTAATATCCAAAATTCTAGAGAGGGCGGTGTACTGTCAAGTAGTTAAATATCTTAGTGACAACAACATTCTTCATAGTTACCAATCAGGCTTTAGGAGATCTTACTCAACCGACACCTCCCTAATTAATCTGATGGATTACATGAGAACTGAAATGTCGATAGGGAACTTCATAGGAATAGTAACTTTAGACTTGCAAAAGGCCTTCGATACTGTCAACCACAATGTATTATGTAAGAAAATTCAAGCTATATTAGCATAGGTTCTGTAGACTGGTTTAAGTCCTATCTTAACAACAGGAAACAAATTGTCAAAATCAACAAAACAAAATCAGAACCCCTGCCGATAGCATGTGGAGTTCCCCAAGGTAGTATTCTGGGTCCCTTATTATTCCTATGTTATGTAAACGACATGCCCATCAGTGTCAAGTGCAAACTCCTACTGTATGCGGATGACAGTGCTCTGTTAGTGTCAGATAAAGACCCACAAGATATAGCTAATGTATTAACACTGGAACTGGAGTCCTGCAGCAAATGGTTATTACACAACAAACTATCGTTACACCTCGGGAAAACAGAAGCCATACTCTTTGGCACGAAACATAAACCGAGAAGGGTAAATAATTTTAATGTCCGGTGTAATGGGGAATCCGGTGGTCTGGTGGCTAGAGCTCTCGCTTCACACACGGAGGGCCCGGGTTCGATTCCCGGCGGGTGGAAACATTTCGACGTGTTTCCTTACACCTGTTGTCATGTTCACCTAGCAGTAAATAGGTACCTGGGTTGTTAGTCGACTGGTGTGGGTCGCATCCTGGGGGACAAGATTAAGGACCCCAATGGAAAAAAGACAGACAGTCCTCGATGACGCACTGACTTTCTTGGGTTATCCTGGGTGGCTAACCCTCCGGGGTTAAAAATCCGAAGAAATCTTATCTTATCACATAAGTTTCCTCAGTAAAATATTTGGGAATCCCCTTTGACCCATGCATGTCAGGAGAACTGATTGGGAACAGTGTAGTAAAGAAAGCGAATGCCAGACTTAAGGGGATGCTTAACCAATTGGGACCTCAATTTTTTTCCTCTCCGATTTCTTTCATTTTTGGTGTACGAGAAGTGTTCACTTAACTTGTTTTCTATAAGTTTCAATAAGATAGCCCAAAAAACAGCTGAAAAAAATATTTACTGAAAATTACATTAGGTAGGAACCCAATAATTAATGGCACTACGAAAGGTGGTACTTGGTACTCATAAAACAAACGTAATGCGATATGTATTCTTTCAAATGCAGCCACTGCAAACATCTTATCTTTATTATATACAGATGTGACAGAGTGAACAGGCAAAAGGAGAGGGGTTGGCCTGTATGTCACAGAGTCACTTATATGCTCAGAACTACTAAATTCCTCAAATGATGTAGTTGAAGTTTTAGCAGTAAAGATCGAGAACCAAACCTGGTCATCGTGGTTGTCTACAAGCCTCCGGATGCAACGTCCCAACAATTCCAGGTACAGCTTCTGAAAATTGACCACTGTCTGGAAAACCTTCCAGCTCCTGCCCCCAACATCTTGCTCCTGGGGGCTTAAACCTAAGGCACCTAAAATGGAGGAATATTGCAAATAATGTGATAGCAGAGATAACACCAGGGGGCAGCTCAGATGAAAACTCGCACACACACGAGCTTTTAAATCTCTGCACCAAATTCACCTTAAACCAACAAATAATAGAGCCTACAAGATTGGAGAATACACTGGACCTCATCTTCACTAACAATGATGATCTGATACGAAATGTCAGTAAGTAAGTAAGTTTATTCAGGTATACACAAATACATTTACATAGATTATCATACATAGCAGCATATGTGTAGAGAACCTAGGATAACCCAAAAAAGTCAGACAGAGTGACTTATTTCCATTGGGGTCCTTTACAATAAACTCAGATCACAACATAATAGATGTCCAGACATGCATGAGGGGCCCCAGATCGACAAAATGTGATCAGTCGCGAGGGAGCCTTTTCCAAATTCAACTTCAATAACAAAAACATAAGGTGGGACCAAGTAAACCAAGTCCTAAATGATATAAACTGGGAAGATTGCCTAAGCATCACGGATCCTAACCTATGTCTAGAACAAATTAACTCTGTGGCACTTGAGGTTTGCTCAAGGCAAATTCCCTTAAGGAAAAGGAGATGTAAACTAGAAAGAGAAAGGCGATCCCTATACAGGCGAAGGCAAAGAATAATAGAGCGGCTACAAGAGGTCAATATATCTACGATAAATAGGGGGACACTCGTCAGAGAAATAGGAAACATCGAACTAAAGCTAAAGGAATCTTACAGGAGACAAGGTCCTGGATGCTCTAGAAGATAAACAGAATGCAGATGTTATATACACAGACTTTGCAAAAGCCTTTGACAAGTGTGACCATAGTGTAATAGCACACAAAATGCGTGATAAAGGAATAACAGGAAAAGTTGGTAGATGGATTCATAATTTCCTAACAAGTAGAACACAAAGAGTAGTAGTCAACAGAGTAAAGTCTGAGACGGCTACAGTGAAAAGCTCTGTTCCACAAGGCACAGTACTCGCTCCCATCCTGTTCCTCATCCTCATATCGGACATAGACAGGGATATCAGCCACAGTGCAGTGTCTTCCTTTGCAGATGACACCCAAATCTGCATGACAGTGTCCACCGTTGAAGACACTGCAAGACTCCAAGCAGACATAAACCAAATCTTTAAATGGGCTGCAGAAAACAATATGAAGTTCAATGATGAGAAATTTCAATTACTCCGATATGGAAAACGTGAGGAAATTAAAATTTCATCTGAGTATAAAACAAATTCCAACCACACAATAGAGCGAAAACCTAATGTCAAAGACCTGGGAGTGATCATGTCAAAGGATCTCACCTTCAAAGACCACAACATTGTATTAATCGCATCTGCTAGAAAAATGACAGCAGCATGGATAATGAAATCCTTCAAAACCAGGGATGCCAAGCCCATGATGACACTTTTCAGGTCGCTTGTTCTATCTAGGCTGGAATATTGCTGCACACTAACTGCACCTTTCAAGGCAGGTGAAATTGCTGACCTAGAAAATGTGCAGAGAACCCTCACGGCACGCATAACTGCGATAAACCACCTCAATTACTGGGAACGCTTGAAGTTCCTAAACCTGTACTAGCTAGAACGCAGGCGGGAGAGATACATTATTATATACACCTGGAAAATCCTAGAGGGACAAGTACGAAACTTGCACACGAAAATCACTCCCTACGGAAGCAAAAGACTCAGCAGACGGTGCAACATCCCCCCTATGAAAAGCAGGGGTGCAACTAACACGATAAGAGACAACACAATAAGTGTCAGGGGCCCAAGACTGTTCAACTGCCTCCCAGCATACATCAGGGGGATTACCAATAGACCCCTGGCTGTCTTCAAGCAGTCACTGGACAGGCACCTAAAGTCAGTACCTGACCAACCAGGCTGTGGTTCGTACGTTTGATCACGTGCGGCCAGCAGTAACAGCCTGGTTGATCAGGCCCTGATCTACCTGGTCACAGACCGGGCCGCGGGGGTGTTGACCCCCGAAACTCTTTCCAGGTACTATAGGAATACACTGAGCTATCAGCATTTTTCAAATACTTGCCAGTCATGACTCCCGTATACCCACGCATGAGCCTTGTGGCGCATGCGGATGGAGTCATGTGGATGGAGTCATGTGGATGGAGTCATGTGGATGGAGTCATGCGGATGGAGTCATGTGGATGGAGTCATGTGGATGGAGTCATGTGGATGGAGTCATGCGGATGGAGTCATGTGGATGGAGTCATGTGGATGGAGTCATGCGGATGGAGTCATGTGGATGGGGTCATGTGGATGGAGTCATGTGGATGGAGTCATGTGGATGGAGTCATGTGGATGGGGTCATGTGGATGGAGTCATGTGGATGGAGTCATGTGGACGGAGTCATGTGGATGGAGTCATGTGGATGGAGTCATGTGGATGGAGTCATGTGGATGGAGTCATGTGGATGGAGTTATGTGGATGGAGTCATGTGGATGGGGTCATGTGGATGGAGTCATGTGGATGGAGTCATGTGGATGGAGTCATGTGGATGGAGTCATGCGGATGGAGTCATGTGGATGGGGTCATGTGGATGGAGTCATGTGGATGGAGTCATGTGGATGGAGTCATGTGGATGGAGTCATGCGGATGGAGTCATGTGGATGGAGTCATGTGGATGGAGTCATGTGGATGGGGTCATGTGGATGGAGTCATGTGGATGGAGTCATGTGGATGGAGTCATGTGGATGGAGTCATGCGGATGGAGTCATGTGGATGGGGTCATGTGGATGGAGTCATGTGGATGGAGTCATGTGGATGGAGTCATGTGGATGGAGTCATGTGGATGGAGGTATGTGGATGGAGTCATGTGGATGGAGTCATGTGGATGGAGTCATGTGGATGGAGTTATGTGGATGGAGTCATGTGGATGGGGTCATGTGGATGGAGTCATGTGGATGGAGTCATGTGGATGGAGTCATGTGGATGGAGTCATGCGGATGGAGTCATGTGGATGGAGTCATGTGGATGGAGTCATGTGGATGGAGTCATGCGGATGGAGTCACGTGGATGGGGTCATGTGGATGGAGTCATGTGGATGGAGTCATGTGGATGGAGTCATGTGGATGGAGTCATGCGGATGGAGTCATGTGGATGGAGTCATGTGGATGGAGTCATGGGGATGGAGTCATGTGGATGGAGTCATGTGGATGGAGTCATGGATGGAGTCATGTGGATGGAAGTCATGGATGGAGTCATGTGGATGGAGTCATGTGGATGGAGTCATGTGGATGGAGTCATGTGGATGGAGTTATGTGGATGGAATCATGTGGATGGAGTCATGTGGATGGAGTCATGTGGATGGAGTCATGCGGATGGAGTCATGTGGATGGAGTCATGTGGATGGAGTCATGTGGATGGAGTCATGTGGATGGAGTATGTGGATGGAGTCATGTGGATGGAGTCATGTGGATGGAGTCATGTGGATGAGAGTCATGTGGATGGAGTCATGTGGATGGAGTCATGTGGATGGAGTCATGTGGATGGAGTCATGTGGATGGAGTCATGTGGATGGAGTCATGTGGATGGAGTCATGTGGATGGAGTCATGTGGATGGAGTCATGTGATGGAGTCAGGATGGAGTCATGGGATGGAGTCATGTGGATGGAGTCATGTGGATGGAGTCATGTGGATGGAGTTATGTGGATGGAGTCATGTGGATGGAGATCATGTGGATGGAGTCATGTGGATGGAGTCATGTGGATGGAGTCATGAGGATGGAGTCATGTGGATGGAGTCATGTGGATGGAGTCATTGGATGGAGTCATGTGAGTCATGGAGTCATGTGGATGGAGTCATGTGGATGGAGTCATGTGGATGGAGTCATGTGGATGGAGTCATGGGATGGAGTCATGGGATGGAGTCATGTGGATGGAGTCATGTGGATGGAAGTCATGTGGATGGAGTCATGTGGATGGAGTCATGTGGATGGAGTCATGGATGGAGTCATGTGGATGGAGTCATGTGGATGGAGTCATGTGGATGGAGTATGTGGATGGAGTCATGTGGATGGAGTCATGTGGATGGAGTCATGGATGAGTCATGGATGAGTCATGTGGATGGAGTCATGGGATGGAGTCATGGGATGGAGTCATGTGGATGGAGTCATGTGGATGGAGTCATGTGGATGGAGTCATGTGGATGGAGTCATGTGGATGGAGTCATGTGGATGGAGTCATGTGGATGGAGTCATGTGGATGGAGTCATGTGGATGGAGTCATGTGGATGGAGTCATGTGGATGGAGTCATGTGGATGGAGTCATGTGGATGGAGTCATGGGATGGAGTCATGGGATGGAGTCATGCGGATGGAGTCATCGGATGGAGTCATCGGATGGAGTCATGCGGATGGAGTCATGTGGATGGAGTCATGTGGATGGAGTCATGCGGATGGAGTCATGCGGATGGAGTCATGCGGATGGAGTCATGCGGATGGAGTCATGTGGATGGAGTCATGTGGATGGAGTCATGTGGATGGAGTCATGTGGATGGAGTCATGTGGATGGAGTCATGTGGATGGAGTCATGTGGATGGAGTCATGTGGATGGAGTCATGTGGATGGAGTCATGTGGATGAGTCAGTGGAGATGGAGTCATGTGGATGGAGTCATGGGATGGAGTCATGTGGATGGAGTCATGTGGATGGAGTCATGGGATGGAGTCATGTGGGATGGAGTCATGGATGGAGTCATGGGATGGAGTCATGTGGATGGAGTCATGTGGATGGAGTCATGTGGATGGAGTCATGTGGATGGAGTCATGTGGATGGAGTCATGTGAGATGGAGTCATGTGGATGAGTCATGTGGATGGAGTCATGTGGAAGTCTATGGATGGAGTCATGTGATGAAGCTATGGAATGGAGTCATGTGATGAGTCATGTGGATGGAGTGTTGCAGATGAGTCATGTGGATGATCCCCAGTGGATGAGTCAGTGGATGGAGTCCATGTTTCAGATGAGTCATGTGATGGAAGGTCATGTGATGTATGTAGTGAACATGTCATAGTGAGTATGATGTGAAGTCAGTGTTCTAGTGAGTCATGTGGATGGAGTCATGTGATGTCAGTGGATGGAGTCATGTGATGTCATGACTAGTTTTAGTGAGATGATGCATGTGAACCCCAGTATTCTAGTGAGGTTCATGATAGTGTGAACCCAGTGTTCTAGTGAGTTACGATAGTGAACCAGTGTTCTAGGTACGATAGTGAACCAGTGTTCTAGTGAGTTACTGATAGTGAACCCAGTGTTCTAGTGAGTTACTGATAGTTGAACCCAGTGTTCTAGTGAGTATGTATAGTTGAACCCAGTGTTCTAGTGAGATGGTTGAACCATGATAGTTTAATGCCCAGTGTTCTAGTGAGTTACTGATAGATTGAACCCAGTAGTTCTAGTAGTTACTGATAGTTGAACCTCGTGTTCTAGTGATTACTGATAGTTGAACCTAGTGTTCTAGTGAGTTACGATAGTTGAACCCAGTGTTCTAGTGGTTACATAGTTGAACAGTGTTCACTGATTCATAGTTGAACCCAGTGTTCTAGTGAGTTACTGATAGTTGAACCCCAGTGTTCTAGTGAGTTACTGATAGTTGAACCCCAGTGTTCTAGTGAGTTACTGATAGTTGAACCCCAGTGTTCTAGTGAGTTACTGATAGTTGAACCCCAGTGTTCTAGTGAGTTACTGATAGTTGAACCCCAGTGTTCTAGTGAGTTACTGATAGTTGAACCAGTGTTCTAGTAGTACAGTGAACCCCAGGTTCTAGTGAGTTACTGATAGTTGAACCCCAGTGTTCTAGTGAGTTACTGATAGTTGAACCAGTGTTCTAGTGATTACTGATATTGAACCAGTGTTCTAGTGATTACTGATAGTTGAACCCAGTGTTCTAGTAGTTACTTAGTGACAGTTTCTAGTAGTTACTGATATTGCCCAGTGTTCTAGTGAGTTACTGATAGTTGAACCAGTGTTCATGTAGATAGTTGAAGTTCAGTATTACTATAGTTGAACCCGAGTGTTCTAGTGAGTTACTGATAGTTGAACCCAGTGTTCTAGTGATTACTGATAGTTGAACCCCAGTGTTCTAGTGACTTACTGATAGTTGAACCCCGAGTGTTCTAGTGAGTTACTGATAGTTGAACCAGTGTTCTAGTGATTACTATAGTTGAACCCAGTGTTCTAGTGACTTACTGATAGTTGAACCCAGTGTTCTAGTGAGTTACTGATAGTTGACCAGTGTTCTAGTGAGTACTGATAGTTGAACCTAGTGTTCTAGTGAGTTATATAGTTGACCGAGTGTTCTAGTGATTACTATGTTGACCGAGTGTTCTAGTGAGTTACTGATAGTTGACCCAGTGTTCTAGTGATTACATAGTTGCCCGAGTTCTAGTGAGTTACATGAGTTGCACCAGTGTTCTAGTGATTACTCATAGTTGACCGAGTGTTCTAGTGACTTACTCATAGTTGACCTAGTGTTCTAGTGATTACTATAGTTGACCCAGTGTTCTAGTGACTTACTCATAGTTGCACCTGAGTGTTCTAGTGACTTACTCATAGTTGCACCTGAGTGTTCTAGTGACTTACTCATAGTTGCACCTGAGTGTTCTAGTGACTTACTCATAGTTGCACCTGAGTGTTCTAGTGACTTACTGCATAGTTGACCTGAGTGTTCTAGTGATTACTCATAGTTGCACCTGAGTGTTCTAGTGACTTACTCATAGTTGACCTAGTGTTCTAGTGACTTACTCATAGTTGCAACCAGTGTTCAGTGACTTACTCATAGTTGCACCTGAGTGTTCAAGTGACTTACTCATAGTTGCACCTGAGTGTTCTAGTGACTTACTCATAGTTGCACCTGAGTGTTCTAGTGACTTACTCATAGTTGCACCTGAGTGTTCTAGTGACTTACTCATAGTTGCACCTGAGTGTTCTAGTGACTTACTCATAGTTGCACCTGAGTGTTCTAGTGACTTACTCATAGTTGCACCTGAGTGTTCTAGTGACTTACTCATAGTTCCTGAGATGTTCTAGTGACTTACTCATGATTGCACCTGAGTGTTCTAGTGACATACTCATGTTGCACCTGAGTGTTCAGTGACTTACTCATAGTGCACCTGAGTGTTCAGTGACTTACTCATAGTGCACCTGAGTTTCTAGTGACTTACTCATGTTGCACCTGAGTGTTCTAGTGATTACTCATGAGTGCACCTGAGTGTTCTAGTGATTACTCATAGTTTTCACCTGAGTGTTCTAGTGACTTACTCATAGTTGCACCTGAGTGTTCAAGTGACTTACTCATGTGCACTGAGTGTTCTAGTGACTTACTCATAGTTCACCTAGTGTTCTAGTGACTTACTCATGTGCACCTGAGTGTTCTAGTGATTACTCATAGTTGCACCTGAGTGTTCTAGTGACTTACTCATAGTGCACCTGAAGTGTTCTAGTGACTTACTCATAGTTGCACTAGTGTTCTACTATAAGTTACTGAATGTCATGACACTCATGGTTGCACCGAGTTCTATGACTTACTCATAGTGCATCTGAGTGTTCTATATTCATAGTGCACCTGAGTGTTCAGTACCTCATAGTTCACTGAGTGTTCTAGTGACACTCATATTGCACCTGATTGATGAACAATGCAATTTCATGCACATTGCATGAGATCGACTAATGTCAAGTCAGTGAGTCTGAAGTTGAACAGATGTGAAACAATGTGAGACAGAAGCTTATGTCATGGATCGACATTACAAGTCATAGCACAGAGAACAATGCAACATGCAGCACAGAGAACAATCAATCATGCAGCACAGAGAACAATGCAATCATGCAGCACAGAGAACAATGCAATCATGCAGCACAGAGAACAATGCAATCATGCAGCACAGAGAACAATGCTAGTTTGACAAAAATGATGGGAAGAACAAAGGATGAGATTACTGAACAGAGACCAACCATTGCACACTAAGAATGATGCAAATAAAAAATTTAAAAAATCAATTATTTTGGCTTTCCCATTGGTTTTTGTCAGTTTTTTCTCATGTTTGGGACTTATGTGATATTCTCTGCTACATTAATTTTAATGTACAACTTACTCCAAAAAAATAATTAAAATTTTCTGAATGCTTATTGAATTTCCAGAATTATAATTCCTTAAAAATTCCTAGAAATTTAGAAATGGTTAGGGATGTTTGCAAGTTAAGATTTACTCTTTTATTAACGTCAAAAGACAAAACACATCTAAGCATTACAAGATCTTTGTAACACCAGACAAATATATCGTCCAAGGTGTTTAAAGATGTTTCAAACAAAACTTCTCAACTTAAGTCACCAACTAGATATCACTAGACTGTGTGCGATAACTGTGTGCGATAACTGTGTGCGATAACTGTGTGCGATAACTGTGTGTGATAACTGCGTGCGATAACTGTGTGCGATAACTGTGTGCGATAACTGTGTGCGATAACTGTGCGATAACTGTGTGCGATAACTGTGTGCGATAACTGTGTGTGATAACTGCGTGCGATAACTGTGTGCGATAACTGTGTGCGATAACTGTGTGTGATAACTGTGTGCGATAACTGTGTGCGATAACTGTGTGTGATAACTGCGTGCGATAACTGTGTGCGATAACTGTGTGTGATAACTGTGTGCGATAACTGTGTGCGATAACTGTGTGCGATAACTGTGTGCGATAACTGTGTGCGATAACTGCGTGCGATAACTGTGTGCGATAACTGTGTGTGATAACTGTGTGCGATAACTGTGTGCGATAACTGTGTGCGATAACTGCTTGCGATAACTGTGTGCGATAACTGTGTGCGATAACTCCGTGCGATAACTGTGTGCGATAACTGTGTGTGATAACTGTGCGATAACTGTGTGCGATAACTGTGTGCGATAACTGCTTGCGATAACTGTGTGCGATAACTGTGTGCGATAACTGCGTGCGATAACTGTGTGCGATAACTGTGTGCGATAACTGTGTGCGATAACTGTGTGCGATAACTGCGTGCGATAACTGCGTGCGATAACTGTGTGCGATAACTGTGTGCGATAACTGTGTGCGATAACTGCGTGCGATAACTGCGTGCGATAACTGTGTGCGATAACTGTGTGCGATAACTGTGTGCGATAACTGTGTGCGATAACTGTGTGCGATAACTGCGTGCGATAACTGTGTGCGATAACTGTGTGCGATAACTGTGTGCGATAACTGTGTGCGATAACTGTGCGATAACTGTGTGCGATAACTGTGTGTGATAACTGTGCGATAACTGTGTGCGATAACTGTGTGCGATAACTGCTTGCGATAACTGTGTGCGATAACTGTGTGCGATAACTGCGTGCGATAACTGTGTGCGATAAATGTGTGCGATAACTGTGTGCGATAACTGTGTGCGATAACTGGAGAATATCTTTCCGTAGGGTTCAAAGTTTTAGTGGTATTGACTCACGAACTCGTAATGACACGATTGCAAACAAACCATACGACCGTGGCGTAAGCCACTGGGCCAGCAGCTAGCGTCAATAAGATTCATCCAACTAGGTATATTTCTACACCATAGGAAGGTTAGCATAGGCACCACTGTGTCCACAAATGCAAGTTTTTACAGACGAATCTCCCGCTAGCATGTTTTTTTTAGTGGTATTGTGCTACCGTGAAGGATAGATAAAGTAATATGATACATTTTTTCACAATTTTCAAAGGAAAATCATCAGTAACATGAAATTTACATTAACGGAAAGTTGTTTGTTATATTCCTAGATTGCTTATTTAGAAACAAATGAATATTTTCCGTAGGTTTTATACGAAATCTGAGCCAACACGTCACAGGGCAGTTGAAACCTGTTGCTATAACTTTCGTTGTTCTGATATTTTTTATTACCGGGAATTAAATAAAAAGTAATATATTATCTTTTAGCAGGTATCCTGGAAACTCTTCAGACCAAAGGAAAAAATGGTGTACCTGCTCTGGAAGACGTGTACTGTCAGTTATTACCAAGCGTGTGCCTATCCTCTCCTGGCTACCAGCCTACAACCTACGAGCGTACCTTCCTGGAGATGTTGTCTCTGGAATGACTGTCGCAATCATGCATGTTACACAAGGTGGGTTTAAGCACGTTACACAAGGTGGGTTTAAGCACGTTACACAAGGTGGGTTTAAGCTGTGATGATACGCTTGACTATTATAGGAAGAATTATAATTTTATTCAGTGTTTGATTCTCCGTCTGCGTGTGAGGAATTCTCTTCTCATGACGATGGTGTTGAACTGAGGGAGAATAATTACTAATCCGGCCCACTAGGGATTATATTATCCATCCACAGTATAGTTGTCTTTTCGTTGATCGCTGTTGACGATATACATATCACACAAATAAGCATATAAGCATGTAAACGCACACAAACATGCACACACTCGCACACACATACACACTCAAACACAGATAACTACCAGCAGTAAGGCATTGTAAAGCAGATGTATACAGCTATGTAGAAGCTGTGCAGGCTGAATCCTGAGCGTTGGTATATCTTGATCTTGAAGGTGATTGTGGCTTGAGATCGGCAGGAGAGAGAGGCATCTTCGAAGTGATTGGTCGTTAATATTTCAAGTTGGAGAGAAGTGGCAGCTTCGTCGTGATTGGTTGATGATGTTTCTTCACAGCTGTGTCCATATTAGTACCATTGTCCAGTGGTGGAGCCATTTTTAAGTCTTCTGTATGCTGATTTTGATAAGTGGGTAATTTTGACCAGGTGAGTATTGTCGGTTGCTAGGTCTTCAAGCTGGGCACTTTCAATATGATGTTCACGTCCAGGAACAACCGTATACTTTATACTTCATATTGAATTCGATGGACTGTGTCAGTTGTATACAACGACTGGCTGAGTGGATTATTGAAGTAGAAAGTGATAGGATTAGTTTTTCTAACATTTAAATCTTCTTCCATTTTTTTTAGTAATTTGTGATGCTTGAGGTAAAGGTTCAGGTGGTTTGGCTCTCCTGGCTTTAGGTTGGTGCAGTTGAGGTGATGCAGCTGATTGGTCAGTATCAGTGGTGGTGGAAGTCACCGGTGGGTTGTCATTGGTCGGATAATTTGGAGTCTCCTCATTGGTTGCTTCTGGGCTGGAACAGTTGTTATCTTCAGGAATCATGGTCTTGCAAGTGTGCGAAGCTGACGATTTTTGGGGGAGAACTTCAGTATATCCGCTGAAGGAGGACATTCTGGGAAGATAAAGTTTGACATGTTGTTCATTGATGGTCTTGTTGAAGGATCCAGGTTCAGCTACGTTTTGCAAGTGAGCAAACAACATGCAATAGTAAATTTGTGTAGAAACACCGTCGGATAGTGGAGAGGAGGTGGTGGTTCGTGGCGTCTGTCGAATGGCTTGCAGGATCTTGGTAGTGTCCGTCTGTAGCTTCGTTATAGCAGCATAAGTTTGGGAATTAACAGTCGTCTTCTTAGATAAGAACTTTCGGACGGGACATTTTGCTGCTAGTTTGTGATGGTCACTCTTGCAGTTGATGCAAGTATGAGTAGTAGTGGCGGTACAGGATCTATAGTCATGGCCGTCATTCCCGCAAGTAGAGATCTTATCCTTGATGTGGCATTCGGTGGTGGAGTGGTTGTATAAGTCCAACATGGAGATATGTGCTTGAAGAGTTCTGGCTCGATCTGACAAGGCTCTGGCAGCCATAGTGATGTCCAGAAAAGTGACCTTAAGCATCGAGTAGGAGTTAGATATCTTCGTGATGCTCTCCACCGAGGCCACGGCATTCTGGTCCTCGATGGATGACTTGAGTTTTTCGTTGGATAGGACTGTGATGATCCTACCAAGACGTTTTAGGAACATAGTTCAATTTGCCCTCAAGTAAGGAGAGGTGGAGATAACAAAGTCACTTTCGTCAAGGGTCTTCATTACACATGGAGGAAGGACTTTCTCAGCTTCCTTGTCATCAGTGAAGATGACTAGGAAGGCTTCTCTCAGGGATGCGATGCCTGAGAACTTGACCTGCAGGCAGCTTTGCAGGGCAGCCGCAAGTGCAAGCTTCGAGGCATCGTTTACCACAGAGCTTTTGGGTTTTATCTTTACACGATGAGACATCGTGGGAGAGTAGTCACTTGGAGACAGGTAAAAGTTCCCCTCCCTAACGGGGATCGTAGGAAGACTGCAGAGGTGAGACTCAGAGCGTCTGAGACTGGCCAGGGCGAGGTCTACACAGCGAAATCATAACACAGATCATTCAAGGCTTTTTATTCAACATAAGTCAGACCGATCTTGGAGTACCCTCACTTGATAACATAAGAACATAATGAAGGAAGAACACTGCAGCAGGCCTACTGGCCCATGCTAGACAAGCTCTTCTCAAACCCAAACCCACTATAAAGCCAGTTAAGAATCTTGAGAAAGTGTGGAAGTATGCAAGGTTATCTCCACAGCTAAGACTAATATACTAAGGGGGTTAAACCTGACGGCATTAGAGGACAGAAGAAACAGGGAAGACTTGATAACGATTCACAATACAATCAGAGGAATTGATAGAATAGACAGGCAGGGGAAGACAGATTGAAAAAAAGAGAAATAGGTACACAAGGGCACAGTTGGAAATTAATGAGGCCTGGGCAAGGACTGGGCTGCTGGGGCATTGATCACCGGAACACCCTCCAGGTAGACTCCAGGTAATGACACACATGTGTCATTGGGAAGTCAGGATATATTTCTTTAGGTCGAGAAGTTGAATGAAATAGAGAGAGAGAGAGAGAGAGGGGGATGAAATTTGATTCCAAACTTACTATGAAGAACCACGTTGCAAATCTTGCAAAAGCGGCCAGAAAGCTTCGACGTATGTCGCATCTGCTCGAGAGGTTCAAGATTCTGTACGAGGCATAAGTACGGTCACACCTTGAGTATATTCTAGTTTCTTGGATTACCTGCCCTGTCTCATCTGCGACTTTTTGACAGAATAGAGAACAGAGCAAGACGGCTCATCTCTAGCATGGACCCAGCCTGGATATATCTATCATTTAAGCAGAGCCTTCAACACATGAGGGATGTGGGCGGCATTATTGTTATGTACCAGGTCAATATTGTCAAAGTACCACACTTGGGCAACCTAGCCGTTTATTCGTAATTTGTTTCGTTTTTATAGGACAATGTTTGTTGTATACTCTAAGTAATTTATTAAGAAATATGTCTGTCCAATCATCAATACCATTGGCATTGGAGAATTCTGTAGGCCAATTTACTGTCTCTAGCTCTGCTGTGAAGTTACTTATTGAGGCCATGTCATGGAGTCTAAATGAAATGTTGTTGTATTCCAGTGGAGGTTTATTAATGTTTGTTAAGAGAAAGGTGGGGTAGTGGTCAGTAGTGATGTATGTGATTATCCCTGATTTAAGGGGGGCTAGGATGTTGGTCCATATATGGTCAATTATGGTTGCACTCGTCTCAGTCAGCCTGGTTGGTTTAGTTATTGTTGGTATGAGAAGTGTGTTGTTCATATTATTGATGAAGTCAGTTACTGGCTGGTCATCTGGTAGACCAAGGTTGATGTTGAAGTCTCCAGCTAAGAGGTGGTGCTTGTTCATTTGGTTGGTTGTTATTAGTGTCTTTAATTTATTGCTAAAATTTGGGATGTTTGTATAAGGCATTCGGTAAATGGCACCGATTGTTATAGGAGTCTTAAGTTTTTTTACAGTAAAATTAGCAAAATATATTCTCCATATTCATCACTATAGCAAGTGGTGTTATTACAAGATAGTTCATTAGAGTAGTAGATTGCAATACCACCCCCAACTTGGTATGGTCTGCAGTTCTGTATTGCTGTGTATCCTGGTAGTGAGTAGATATCTATTGTGTCTTGCTTAAGCCAGGTTTCAGTGAGAATAATACAGGTGAAGGTTGTCTTTAGGGTATCAAGGAGTGCCAGGAGATCATCATAATGTTTGCTTAAGGACCTGATGTTGTAGTTAAGAACTCTTATACTTTTAGCAATATTTAGGACAGTGTTGGCTTGTGATGCTGTGTAATAGAGGCAGTTACTTTCCAATAAATTTTGATTGGGAGTTAGATTATATAGGTTTATATCTGGGTCAACGTGATCATTCATCATTTAGGTTAAATGGTAATTCTTTATATCATGTATAGTGTGGTGAGTTCTGGTACTGATATCTATAATAGCGGGATGTTTGGACAAGTATATGGCTAATGCACGTTGGTCAGATATAGTGTAGTAACTAATAAACATAAGAAATTTTGTGTTGACTATGTATTAAGCTAGATTGAACTAAAGTATTAACTAGATATAAACTAATGAGATAAAACTATAAAATAAAGTAGCACCAAACTATCACTTGTAATTGCACTAAGGCTAATATAGCTTGTTTATAGTTGATAGTAGAATAATATATGCACAGTTCTAATTTAAAGTTATGTGAGTTTTGCAGTGTTATGATTAAAGATGGTAAACAACAGATAACTATAGGCAGCAAATGAGAATATTTGGAAATAAAAGATAGTAGAATAAAATGTGCACAGTTTTAAATTAAAGATTAATTGGAGTTTAGCAGTGATATGTTGTAAGATGGTAAACAACAGATATGATTAAATTATAAATTGGAATATTTGCGACAACAGGTTTATACAAAAGTATAATACAGGTTTACAAAAAAGTATAATAAAATAAAATAGGGCAATGATGTGGTTGTAAGGGATTTGATAGTAAGATGGTACACAACAGATATTAATAAATAGTATAAGAAAAGTATAATAGAATAAAATAGGGCAATGGTATGGTAAATTACAAATATTTAATAAACTAGAAGAAATAATCAAGAAGGAGATTTTGTAGATATTAAAAACAATAAGAATATGACGTAGAGTGGTAATTGAAAACAAAAGTTGTAATATTTGGCAACAACAGGTTTATAAAAAAGTATAAAATAAAATAGGGCAATAATAAGATAAAAAGTGATATGATAGTGAGTTGGTAAACAACAGGTATTTGCAATAACAGGTTTTAAAAAAGTATAATAGAATAAAATAGGGCAATGATATGGTAAGTTACAAATATTTGATAAAGTAGAAGAAGGAAATAAATGGTATAAAATACCGACACGATGGAAAAAATAAACACATAAGCATTATAATGTGATCCATTATTGACAACGTTTCGCCCACGCAGTGGGCTTTATCGAGTCACAAACAGATCTACCTGGATAATAGATACATGAGTATTTATAGGATTTAGTCAGGTGGAGAATGCTGCATGTGACAGTCTTCAAAGTAGGGTAATAGTTTAAAACCTTGGGTAACTTAAAAAGAAATTGGACAAGTATATGGGTAGACATTCTGCAGTGTTCCATTCTTAAGTTCTAGATGGGATAGCGATGATGAAGTTTCTTGGCAATAGGTTCAGCTATGTTGTAGAAGCCGTTGTTCTGGTTGAAGTTGTTGGATATACAGATAAGTGATGATTCCAAGATTCTTCGGTATTGAGTGTTGTCTTCTCTGGCGATGAGTCTTGCGTTTCTGTAGTTGATTAAATGGTTGTGTAAATTTCGGTGTTGAACACAGGCATTTCTTGAGTCGTCAGATCTGCCTGCGTACTGGTGTTCTGAAATACGTGTTTGGAGGTCTCTGGATGTTTCGCCGACGTATAATTTGCTGCAGTCATTACAAGGGATTGTGTATACTCCTGCAGTGGATTGAAGCTTGTCCTGTCTGTTACTGGTAATGTCCTTGATGGTGGTGGATGTGGAGGTGGATACTTGGAAAAAATGTTGGAAACGTGTTTGACAATGGAGTTGGTGGGGAGGACTATGTATCTTTTCTCGGCAGTGTCTGGGTTGCTAAATATGTTTAATGCCCGTCGTCTGCAGTCTCTAATGAAGTGATGAGGATAGTGAAGTTTAGGAAAAACTTGTGCAATAAGGGAGCATTCTTCCTCAAGAACTCACTGCTGCAGATTCTGAGTGCGTGCAGGAAAAAGCCTATAATTACACCACGTTTAGTTTTGGTGTCGTGGTGAGAGTAGAAGTGGAGAAGATCGTGTTGGTTGGTAGGTTTTCAACACACCCAGAGAAGACACTGCCGAGAAGAGATACATAGTCCTCCCCACCAACTCCATTACCAAACACGTTTCCAACATTTTTTCCAATACCTCATTCCGAGTATCTACCTCCACATCCACCACCATCAAGAACATTACAGTAACAGACAGGACAAGCTTCAATCCACTGCAGGGGTATACACAATCCCTTGTAATGACTGCAGCAAATTATACGTCGGCGAAACATCCAGAGACCTCCAAACACGTATTTCAGAACACCAGTACGCAGGCAGATCTGACGACCCAAGAAATGCCTGTGTTCAACACCGAAATTTACACAACCATTTAATCAACTACAGAAACGCAAGACTCATCGCCAGAGAAGACAACATTCAATACCGAAGAATCCTGGAATCATCACTTATCTGTATATCCAACAACTTCAACCAGAACAACGGCTTCTACAACATAGCTGAACCTATTGCCAACGAACGTCTTCATCGCTATCCCACATAAAACTTAAGAATGGAACACTGCAGAAGATCTACCCATATACTTGTCCAATCTGTTCTTAAGTTACCCAAGATTTTAAACTATCACACTACTTTGAAGATTGTCACATGCAGCATTCTCCACCTGACTAAATCCTATAAATAGTCATGTATCTTTTATCCAGGTAGATCTGTTTGTGACTTGGTAAAGCCCACTGCGTGGGCGAAACGTTGTCGATAAAGGATCACATTATACTGCTTATGTGTTTATTTTTCCATAAAGTAGAAGAAATAATAAAGATATTTTGTAGATATTAAAAACAATTAAGTCTATGAGGTAGAGTGGTAATTGAATACAAAAGTGAAATACAAAAGTAGTATGAGGGTATTAGAATTTAAGGAACAAATTTTATGGCAGTATATAACAGTTACAGGGTGATTCATAACACTATTCGTGGACGGTGGGTATAAACTGCACTTTATTCTGAGTCAGTTAACGCAGCCTTACTCAGGAATGTTTTTAGTTCGTATTCCGTAGAGATGAATTACCTCTTCCCAGTGGGCTGTTTCCTAACTGCGATTTTACCATCCCTCACAAAGCACTGATGGATTTTTTGGGTATGGCGTAATTTTCTTAGTCGATAAAGGAGGTTTTGCCTTGTTTTGGTAAGGCACTCATTGACGTATACCTCAGTTTTCATAGATATGAATATGTATGTCTCATAACAATGCAAAGGTTTTCAACTGAGCTGATGTAGGTAACAGCTCTTAGCTTGTCAATAAAGTTAGGAACCTCAACCTAATCTTATAAAACCCTGTGTAAAAGAGAGATAGGAGGGAGGTAGTGATAGTACTAGTCAAGGGAAAAGACTACAGGAAGAAGCTTGGTCCTGTAGATTATTTTCTTTATTGTTGTTGTTATTATTATTATTATTATTATTATTATTATTATTATTATTATTATTATTATTATTATTATTATTATTATTATTATTATTATTGGGTGATATAGCCCTTTTATTAAAGATGTTCTGCTTTGAATGCGAGTAGATACAACTCCCAAGATAAAGAGCACTTCAGCAGTGTCAAAGCAACCACCTCTTAGTCAAAACGAGACTACTCTGCAAATGCCTCAATAATCAATTTACATTGCAATATCTTAAAAAATTGAGTTACTAATTGAATGTCATTATAAACCCATTCCAACAATCACTTGCATGTCTATGAATGTTTCTCTTGGCATTTCAACATTTCAGGAATTGGATACGCCCAGCTGGCCAAACTTCCTCCCATTACTGGCATGTACATGGCATTCTTCCCGGTACTTATCTATATATTACTGGGGACTTCAAAACACAGTTCAATGGGTAAGTGTTTTTTTTTAAACATTTTGTTATTCGTTGCTTTGATAAAATGTATTTCTTATACTAATTCTTCTTAAAGCAAAAACACACGAAGTAAAACACTTTACTTCTGGGACGACAGTAAATAAAAGTCAAAATGATAAGTGAAATGTGTAAGTACTATGACACGAATATGTTCCTTTATTAAGCATAATGTAACTACCAGCAAATTAGTGTTTTAACGTGCTGAGAAAGGTAATGTTACACTGGTAAAAAGTACAGGCGTTTTGACCCAGAGCTGTGCAAATTATTATTACTAACTAGACAATGTTATGATCTGAGATGCCCAAAGTTCGTCGTGCAGAGGACTCCAAGATACCGACAGTGGAACATAGCGAACAGAAAAACCAGATCTTAACAGACCAGACTACAACAGGGCCAGTACTGGAGAACTGGGAACATGTACACCAAAAAGCCATATTGCAAAATGATAATCATCAGAACTAAGCTCTAAACACATACGAAATCCAAACATCCCGAGTGCTAAATCCTTTGCCAGATTTGAAATTAACTATTTAAAGGCTAGAAACAAATTCTATATTTGAGCTTCACGCGAACACATACGAAGGATGTGTTACCCACAGAGATATATTAAAAATATTACTATATTTATAAAAGTGAGAGAGTAAATAAGTCATAGGGAGGAATTGTTGTTATAGATTCGCCGGTATAATCTCCCGGCCCTGGCCTTTTCCAAGAGGTGGCCCGGCCATAGGGAGGTGGCCCGGCCATAGGGAGGAATTGCCCTCAATGTGGATGACATATTTTGCTGCACAGAAATGCTGAGTTGAACAAAGGATACGGTATAAATGCTATATATTAAAGTGGAGAAAAAGAATCTAGCAATTATCTCCTTAAGTAAGTCAACGTCAGCAACGGCAGTCGGTTTCAAACAACAGCTAAACAAGTTTGATAGTTACCATGAACACCTTGAGGATTCCACACTAAATAACAGCCATGAGCACCGTAAACCTTCAACACTGTATGGAGAAGCTGAACACAGAAGTATACATACACTGTATAGGAGAAGCTGAACACAGAAGTATACATACACTGTATGGAGAAGCTGAACACAGAAGTATACATACACTGTATGGAGAAGCTGACACAGAAGCATACATACACTGTATGGAGAAGCTGAACACAGAAGTATACATACACTGTATGGAGAAGCTGAACACAGAAGTATACATACACTGTATGGAGAAGCTGAAACAGAAGTATACATACACTGTATGGAGAAGCTGAATACAGAAGTATACATACACTGTATGGAGAAGCTGAATACAGAAGTATACATACACTGTATGGAGAAGCTGAATACAGAAGTATACATACACTGTATGGAGAAGCTGAATACAGAAGTATACATACACTGTATGGGGAAGCTGAACACAGAAGTATACATACACTGTATGGGGAAGCTGAACACAGAAGTATACATACACTGTATGGGAAGCTGAACACAGAAGTATACATACACTGTATGGGAAGCTGAATACAGAAGTATACATACACTGTATGGAGAAGCTGAACACAGAAGTATACATACACTGTATAGGAAGCTGAATACAGAAGTATACATACACTGTATGGGAAGCTGAATACAGAAGTATACATACACTGTATGGGAAGCTGAATACAGAAGTATACATACACTGTATGGAGAAGCTGAATACAGAAGTATACATACACTGTATGGGAAGCTGAAACAGAAGTATACATACACTGTATGGAGAAGCTGAAACAGAAGTATACATACACTGTATGAGGAAGCTGAAACAGAAGTATACATACACTGTATAGGGAACTGAACACAGAAGTATACATACACTGTATGGGAAGCTGAAACAGAAGTATACATACACTGTATGGGAAGCTGAATACAGAAGTATACATACACTGTATGGGAAGCTGAATACAGAAGTATACATACACTGTATGGAAGCTGAATACAGAAGTATACATACACTGTATGGGGAAGCGAATACAGAAGTATACATACACTGTATGGGAAGCTGAATACAGAAGTATACATACACTGTATGGGAAGCTGAATACAGAGTATACATACACTGTATGGGAAACTGAATACAGAAGTATACATACACTGTATGGGGAAGCTGAATACAGAAGTATACATACACTGTATGGAGAAGCTGAATACAGAAGTATACATACACTGTATGGAGAAGCTGAATACAGAAGTATACATACACTGTATGGGGAAGCTGAATACAGAAGTATACATACACTGTATGGGGAAGCTGAATACAGAAGTATACATACACTGTATGGGAAGCTGAATACAGAAGTATACATACACTGTATGGGAAGCTGAATACAGAAGTATACATACACTGTATGGGAAGCTGAATACAGAAGTATACATACACTGTATAGGGAAGCTGAATACAGAAGTATACATACACTGTATGGGGAAGCTGAATACAGAAGTATACATACACTGTATGGGGAAGCTGAATACAGAAGTATACATACACTGTATGGGGAAGCTGAATAAGAAGTATACATACACTGTATGGGAAGTGAATACAGAAGTATACATACACTGTATGGGGAAGCTGAATACAGAAGTATACATACACTGTATGGGGAAGCTGAATACAGAAGTATACATACACTGTATGGGAAGCTGAATACAGAAGTATACATACACTGTATGGGGAAGCTGAATACAGAAGTATACATACACTGTATGGGGAAGCTGAATACAGAAGTATACATACACTGTATGGGGAAGCTGAATACAGAAGTATACATACACTGTATGGGAAGCTGAATACAGAAGTATACATACACTGTATGGGAAGCTGAATACAGAAGTATACATACACTGTATGGGAAGCTGAATACAGAAGTATACATCACTGTATGGGAAGCTGAATACAGAAGTATACATACATGTATGGGGAAGCTGAATACAGAAGTATACATACACTGTATGGGAAGCTGAATACAGAAGTATACATACACTGTATGGGAAGCTGAATACAGAAGTATACATACACTGTATGGGGAAGCTGAATACAGAAGTATACATACACTGTATGGAGAAGCTGAATACAGAAGTATACATACACTGTATGGAGAAGCTGAACACAGAAGTATACATACACTGTATGGAGAAGCTGAACACAGAAGTATACATACACTGTATGGAGAAGCTGAACACAGAAGTATACATACACTGTATGGAGAAGCTGAATACAGAAGTATACATACACTGTATGGAGAAGCTGAACACAGAAGTATACATACACTGTATGGAGAAGCTGAACACAGAAGTATACATACACTGTATGGAGAAGCTGAACACAGAAGTATACATACACTGTATGGAGAAGCTGAATACAGAAGTATACATACACTGTATGGAGAAGCTGAACACAGAAGTATACATACACTGTATGTGATGCAAATAGAAAACCGACATGTTGAAGACTAAGACACTTCACCAACATTTGGGAATCTTTATTGTGGAAACTTTTCGCCAGCCAGTGACTTCCTCGGTCCAGCCAGTGACTTCCTCAGTCCAGCCAGTGACTTCCTCAGTCCAGCCAGTGACTTCCTCAGTCCAGCCAGTGACTTCCTCAGTCCAGCCAGTGACTTCCTCAGTCCAGCCAGTGACTTCCTCAGTCCAGCCAGTGACTTCCTCAGTCCAGCCAGTGACTTCCTCAGTCCAGCCAGTGACGTCCTCAGTCCAGCCAGTGACTTCCTCAGTCCAGCCAGTGACTTCCTCAGTCCAGCCAGTGACTTCCTCAGTCCAGCCAGTGACTTCCTCAGTCCAGCCAGTGACTTCCTCAGTCCAGCCAGTGACTTCCTCAGTCCAGCCAGTGACTTCCTCAGTCCAGCCAGTGACTTCCTCAGTCCAGCCAGTGACGTCCTCAGTCCAGCCAGTGACTCCTCAGTCCAGCCAGTGACTTCCTCAGTCCAGCCAGTGACTTCCTCAGTCCAGCCAGTGACTCCTCAGTCCAGCCAGTGACTTCCTCAGTCCAGCCAGTGACTTCCTCAGTCCAGCCAGTGACTTCCTCAGTCCAGCCAGTGACTTCCTCAGTCCAGCCAGTGACTTCCTCAGTCAAGCCAGTGACTTCCTCAGTCCAGCCAGTGACTTCCTCAGTCCAGCCAGTGACTTCCTCAGTCCAGCCAGTGACTTCCTCAGTCCAGCCAGTGACTTCCTCAGTCCAGCCAGTGACTTCCTCAGTCCAGCCAGTGACGTCCTCAGTCCAGCCAGTGACTTCCTCAGTCCAGCCAGTGACTTCCTCAGTCCAGCCAGTGACTTCCTCAGTCCAGCCAGTGACTTCCTCAGTCCAGCCAGTGACTTCCTCAGTCCAGTACAGAGAAGAAAGGTGGAAGATGAGGAGGAGTGTGAAGTAATCAGTCCCTCAGCCTTGGATCGATGTGTTCACTACATCAGTCTCAGAAATAATTGACTGAAGACATAGACTCCAGGTTGAGGGACTGATTACTCAAACTCCTCCTCATCCTCCACAGTTGGTCTCTGTATTGGACTGAAGAAGCCACTGACTAGCGCAACGTTACCACAACAATCTATATGAAATATGTTCAACTAAAATAAGTCTAACAAAAAGATCGAGTGTGGAAACAGAATGTAGAATAATATAGAGATGAAGAACAAAGTGTTTGTTACTTACGAAGGAAATGTAATGTTAGGTAGCAGATATGGAACAGTTACTTAAACATTCTTGGCAGGAGGAACAAACACGATGGTAACGAAAAAAAAGGCAGTCCAAACATTGACTACCACAAATAAATGAGTAACAAAAGATCAACATCAATTGAAGAATCAGCAGTGCACATGACGAACGTAGAGTGCACGATAAAGATTTCTTCATCTCTGCTTCCCACCACACACGTTATATGTCACAGATATTAACATATCCCAAAGAGGTGAAGAAACGATATGTGAAACATTCTTACACATACAGCACTTGGGCTAGATTTTCCAGTTCTTGATTTATAAAGAAGCACAAACACACCATTAGCATGAGCACAAACACACCATTAGCATGAACACAAGCACACCATTAGCATGAGCACAAGCCCACCATTAGCATGAGCACAAACACACCATTAGCATGAGCACAAGCACACCATTAGCATGAGCACAAGCCCACCATTAGCATGAGCACAAGCACACCATTAGCATGAGCACAAGCACACCATTAGCATGAGCACAAGACACCATTAGCATGAGCACAAACACACCATTAGCATGAGCACAAACACACCATTAGCATGAGCACAAGCACACCATTAGCATGAGCACAAACACACCATTAGCATGAGCACAAACACACCATTAGCATGAGCACAAGCACACCATTAGCATGAGCACAAACACACCATTAGCATGAGCACAAGCACACCATTATCATGAGCACAAGCACACCATTAGCATGAGCACAAGCACACCATTAGCATGAGCACATACACACAATTAGCATGAGCACAAACACACCATTAGCATGAGCACAAGCACACCATTAGCATGAGCACAAGCACACCATTAGCATGAGCACAAACACACCATTAGCATGAGCACAAGCACACCATTAGCATGAGCACAAACACACCATTAGCATGAGCACAAACACACCATTAGCATGAGCACAAGCACACCATTAGCATGAGCACAAGCACACCATTAGCATGAGCACAAACACACCATTAGCATGAGCACAAACACACCATTAGCATGAGCACAAACACACCATTAGCATGAGCACAAGCACACCATTAGCATGAGCACAAACACACCATTAGCATGAGCACAAACACACCATTAGCATGAGCACAAACACACCATTAGCATGAGCACAAACACACCATTAGCATGAGCACAAGCACACCATTAGCATGAGCACAAACACACCATTAGCATGAGCACAAACACACCATTAGCATGAGCACAAACACACCATTAGCATGAGCACAACACACCATTAGCATGAGCACAACACACCATTAGCATGAGCACAAGCACACTATTAGCATGAGCACAAGCCCACCATTAGCATGAGCACAAGCACACCATTAGCATGAGCACAAGCACACCATTAGCATGAGCACAAGCACACCATTAGCATGAGCACAAGCACACCATTAGCATGAGCACAAGCACACTTGAGAGACAGCTTGCATCTAGGTGCACTATCAGTAGGCTTAGAAAGTGCAAGACACAGTAGAGTGCTGCCACAATATTACTCACCAGCATTATTAATACCACAGGTTAGGTAAGGTTCGTCAGGAAGCAGGACAAGTGTTTCCTGACGCGGGTCTTAGTCAGATGATGACCCACCGTTGGAGCTTTGGGTCATCTGACCGAGGCCTTCCGCTGGCTTACCCATCCATCCCTTTAATAATTATGGTCATAGTTATAATCATTTATAAGTTACTTTTAATACCACGAATCACAAAAGTCTTGCCAAGAGTAATAAGGAAAAATTAAGTCCTGCAGAACCCTAACCAAAATAGGTTAAGAGTGACAAGATAATGCTTGTCACGGAGGACGAGGCACTAGGCAACAGTCAGAGACTTGGATACTAAGTCAAGATCTACAGACGTACAGTACGTGAATGCAACAAAAACTCTTAAAAACTGAGATAATCATCACAATTTTTTTTTCATTACTTCTTCCTATCCTGCAAATTATGACCATAACATACTACTGCTGCTACTACTACTGCTATTACTACTACTGCTATTACTACTACTGCTACTACTACTGCTATTACTACTACTGCTGTTCTCTGCTCTGCTGCTGCTGCTGCTCTGCTGCTGTTGCTGCTGCTGCTATTACTGCTGCTGCTGCTGCTACTGCTGTTCTGCTGCTGCTTTACTACTGCTGCTGTTGCTCTCTGCTATTACTGCTGCTGTACTGCTGCTGCTGTTGCTGCTGCTGCTGTCTCTGCTGCTGTTACTACTGCTGCTTGCTCTACTGCTGCTACTCTCTGCTGCTTACTACTCTGCTGATTCTCTACTGCTATTACTAGCTGCTTAGCTATTCTGCTCTGCTATTACTACTACTGCTACTACTACTGCTATTACTACTACTGCTATTACTACTACTGCTATTACTGCTACTAATATTAAAGTTACTACTACTAAAACTGTTATGACCATAACATACTACTGCTATTAATACTACTGCTATTACTACTACTGCTATTACTACTACTGCTACTACTACTGCTATTACTACTACTGCTATTCTACTACTGCTTTACTACTACTGCTATTGCTACTACTGTTATCTACTACTGTTATTACTGCTGCTATTGCTACTGCTGCTATTGCTACTGCGCTATTCTACTGCTGCTTTCTACTGCTGCTATTGCTACTGCTGCTTTCTACTACTGCTATCTACTATGCTACTACTACTGCTATTACTACTCTGCTACTGCTGCTTCTACTACTGACTGCTTACTACTACTGCTATTACTACTGCTGCTTTCTACTGCTGCTTTCTACTGCTCTACTGCTGCTTACTCTGCTTTACTACTGCTGCTATTACTGCTGCTAATTTAAGTTCTACTACTAACTGTTACTACTGCTCTCATGCTACACTACTATTTCTACTACTACTGCTGCTATTCTACTACTGCTTACTACTGCTGCATTACTACTCTGCTGCTACTACTACTGCTGCTCTATAGCTGCTGCTTACTGCTGCTAGCTACTGCTCTGCATTCTGCTGCTCTACGCTGCTGCTCTACTACTGCTGCTCACTAGCTGCTGCTGCTGTTCCACTCTACTGCTACTACTGCTCGACTGCTCTCTGCTGCTACTCACTGCTACTGCTGCTCGACTGCTGCTACTGTGCTCACGCTGCTCACTACTGCTGCTGCTGCACTGCTGCCACTGCTACTCTCTGCTGCTGACTCTACTACTGCTGCTACTACTGCTACTACGCTCCGTTGCTACTGCTACTGCTACTACTGCTACCTGCTCGACTACTACTCTCTGCTGCTGACTACTGCTACTACTACTACTGCTGACTCTACTGCTGACTACTACTACTAATTCTGCTGCTACTACGACTACTACTACTGGTTCTGCTACTACGACTACTACTACTGTTACTACTACTGCTGCTTCTACTACTACTACTGCTACTACTGCTACTGCTGCTACTACTGCTACTACTACTACTATTACTACTAAGATTACTACTATCACTAACACTACTACTACTTCTACTACTATTACCATTAATAATACTAATAATAATAATAATAATAATAATAATAATAATAATAATAATAATAATAATAATAATAATAATAATAATAATAATAGTAATGTAATAATAATAATAATAATATTAATACCAATTAATGTTCACTAATGATATGCATCAAAAATATATGCATGAAAAGCGACCTTGCTATGCGTTATATATTGTACATTTCACCAGTGCGTCAGACTCACTCATATTCACTTGTTCTTGGAGAGATATATGTCCAAACTATTTCCAACCAAATTTTTTTTTAGACAAAAGTAATTCTCCGGTTCCTTTTTTTTTTTTGTCTTCTCCTCCCAGGAACGTTTGCCATAACTTGTCTAATGACCGGGAAAGTTGTTAAGCAATTTGCAACGTTTCCTCACGGTCACCCGGCATCAGACAGTGCCGAAAACGAGAGTGATATTATGACAGAGCGTATTTACACTCCCAACCAAGTGGCAGCAGTAGTGGCACTCACCACGGGAACTATCGAGGTATGTGGCACTCATGATGGGAACTGTTGAGAAATGTGGCAGTCATGATGGAAATTACTGAGGTATGTGGCACATATAATGGAAACTACTGAGGTATGTGGCACTCATGATGGGAACTACTGAGGTATGTGGCACTTATGAGGGGAACTGTTAAGGTATGTGACACTCATGATGGGAACTGTTGATGCATGTGGCACTCATGATGGGAACTGTTAAGGTATGTGGCACTTATGATGAGAACTACTGAGGTGTGTGGCACTCATGATGGGAACTACTGAGGTGTGTGGCACTCATGATGGGAACTACTGAGGTATGTGGCACTCATGATGGGAACTGTTAAGGTATATGACGCTCATGATGGGAACTGTTAAGGTATGTGGCACTCATGATGGGAACTACTGAGGAATGAGGCACTGATAACGTCATTCACTTAAGCACTGTCTTGCCAGATGAGTGCTGACATCACAGCTCAGATGAGTCTCCGAAAACTAACTTCCCACCTTTCGTCAAAGTACGGGCACTGTACCCCTTCCCTCCAGGACTCAAGTCTAGCTAACTGGTTTTCCTGAGTCCCTTCATAAATGATACTTTGCTCACACTCCAGCAGCACGTCAAATCATAAACACTTCTTGCTTCCACTCCTATCTAACATGTTCACAAAAGCCTGTTGGATATCCAAGCTCATTAGAACTTAAAACTTCCCTTACCTCCTTTCTCCAACATTTCCTATCATGACCTCCAACTTCCTCCTCTCTGCAATATTGAAAATCCATGCAACACACCCACATAACAGTGTTGGTATCATTACGCTGTCTAACAGTTTCCCTTTTTCCCTCGATGGATAATGTTTATTGTCTCCACAGTTGACTGAATACACATTCCAACCGTTTCCCTTAATTAGTTCTGTAGTTCCCCTACTCTTTCATATTTATGTATGCAAATATAAATTATATATATATATATATATATATATATATATATATATATATATATATATATATATATATATATATAAAATATAGGGAGGTACCGCCTCTGGAACTGTCTTGGGGACCCTCATCCTCAGAGAAAGAATAAACTTGTTTCAGGTTAAAACTCAAAGTTCTCCCTGAAGCTGTTTGAAAATTTTCTCCAACCACCCCCTATATTTTATATATACTTTATTTAAAGACGAAATACATTGACAAGAATACAATAGGGAGTAAAACAACATAGATAACAACTCAGAGCTACATCTGGGCCGCGTGCCCAGAATGCTGCAGGCATTTCCCCTCTGGATCGCAACATTGAGTCTCTGAAAGAGGAAGTTGGCAGCCCTGTGGTCCTTGGTTTCTATGATGAGTTTTTCACCCAGCTCTTTGAGAAACTTTAGAGCACACTTGCCCCATGCTCCAAGGGTCTCCGACTCTATTGGGATGAAGTTATAGCAAGGGGAAAGGCCTTCATATCTGCGAGTCTTCTGGGTCTCCCTGTGGCTGGCAGCTCTACCCCCTTCAGCTACGGAGTATGGCAAGTAGGTGTCTGCTATTGTGGCGGCACAGGTGTAGTCCCAAGCAATCTGCTTACCATCCTTCCAGGGTAGCATAGTGGCTCCATCAGGACGCTTTTGACCCTCATCCTCAGAGAAGACAATAAACGTACCTTAGGGAAAACTCAAGGTTCTCCCCGGAGCTGTTTGAATATTTTCTTCTCCTACCACCCCCTATATTTTATATTACATATTAGCTTTATTAATAGACAGAATACATTGGGTGGCTTCGGTGGCCTGGTGGCTGAAGCTCTCGCTTCACACACGGAGTGCCCGGGTTCGATTCCCGGCGGGGTGGAAACATTTCGACGTGTTTCATTACACCTTTTGTCCTGTTCACCTAGCAACTAATAGGTACCTGGGTGTTAGTCGACTGGTGTAGGTCGCATCCTGGGGGACAAGATTAAGGACCACAATGGAAATAAGACAGACAGTCCTCGATGACGCACTGACTTTCTTGGGTTATCCTGGGTGGTTAACCCTCCAGGGTTAAAAATCCGAAGAAATCTTATCTTATCTTACATTGACAGAAAACACAAACATGAATACAATATATCAAAGGTTATGAATCTCTTCCAGCTCCTCCAAAGCCGGAATTGAGACCAGTATGCAGCATGCATTTCCCCTCTGGATGGCCACGCTGAGGCGCTGTAATATGAAAGTGGCTGACCTCGGGTCCCTGGTGGTGTCGGTGAGTCTGGAATCCACTTCTTTAAGGAAACATGTAGCATTTTTTCCCCATGATCTCAAGGTCTCTGATCCCACTGGAATAAATTGATACTGTTGGCTTATGTCCCTGTACTTGCCGATCTTGTACTCCTCCCTGTGATCAGCAGCTCCTCCCTGTCGCCCGACACTGTGATGGATGTAGGTGTCAGCTAGCGTCGACACACAGGTATAGTCCCATGCTAAGAGCTTGCCATTCTTCCAAGGATAGATAGTGATCCCATCAGGGCGGTGTGCTGGGTTGTGGGTATTGTTGGCTGCTAGTCATCGGGGCTCTCGGCATCCAACTGTAGCAAGGGTTCTCTTTATGATGACGTTGACCTCTTTGTGTCTTGCATGCTAGCCCTTGGTTTTGGAGCAGTTAAGACCATTTAGACCATATTGTTCGGCTTGCGCATCGCCGCAAATACATGTATATTCCATGTGAATTGGGGCAGCAAGGTGAAGAGCCACTGCAATACAGAGGGTCTTAGGGTCTAGGCGTGTTCCCATTGCCAAAATGGGAACTGTTTGGAGGACGTCCCCAGAGTGATGTGCACTCACAGCTTGGAGATGGGCAGTCTTCCTTTCTGATGTTACAGCGCTAAGCATGATGGCAAGCACCTTTTCAGCGATGGGGCCATCCCAGCTTGACTGTTTGCAGGCCAGTGCTGCACTAAGTTTTGGTGATGGAGCAGCAAGAGTCCTGTATTCCTGCTGAGTCACTGAGGTTCTCCGGAAGAGTTTGTCTTATTAACTCGTTTGATGCTATGGAAGAGGATAGGAAAGCTGGTAGGGCAATCTGGGAGGATTAGCATACTCCCAGCCCCCCAAGCCTGACTGGAAGTGAGGCTTGCAACCACTGTCCATCTTCAAGGGAAAGATTTAATGCACTCTCTAGCATGATCTTAAGGAGAGAGTCATATTCCTTAAGTTTCGGACTGCTGAAGGCTGGGGAGCATCTCAGGAAGTATGTAAGTTTTGGGATTGACAGGCACCTGGTGAGAAGATAGAAAGCATCATGAGTATCTATGTCTTTCATCCTGCCTTCCATCATCCTAAGGTCTGAGATTTTTTCTCTAGGATCAGATCGATGGCATTGGACCCAAGAGGAGCACCAAGGAGAGTGTTGATGGTGGGTTCAATGGCTCGTGCTCCTGATAAAACAGCACTAATATTCTGGATCATCTGTCGATTGGTAGAAACTATTTCACATTTGTTGGGGTTTAAAGATAGGCCCATTCTCTCTCCCATGTCTTTAATGTTTCTGATGTCCTCTAGGAGAGATTCTGTAGTGCCAGCTAGGGTACCATTATCTAAGAACCACATATTGAGCTCACTGGAGAGCGCTTCTGTGACTTCCTTGATGAGCAGACAGAATAGAAAGGGGGCGAGAGGGTCTCCCTGTTGCACACCCTCACACGAGTCAATTTCATGGTCCCCAAACAATAGTTTAGAAGCCACACTATAACACGATTCTTTGAAGGGATAGAGGGAAGGGAAGTGTCTAGAAACTGCTTGGAGAGCAGCATCCCTTCTGACTAAGTTTAAAGCGTTGGCAAAGTCCAATTTGATCAAGGCTTTTTCATCAGACATGTTGTTGATGTATATTCGTGCTGCGTGGGCAGCTGCTTCACAGCCTTGTTGAACACCAAAACCGAGCTGAATTGGTTTCAACATTGCGGCAGCATCTTGACTCACCATTCTTACTGCAGCCTTGGCGACTAGGGGCCGAAGGGTGTTGTCCGCTGCAATGGGCCTGATTCCTCCATCCTTTTTCCGGAGGGCACACAGTGAGGCACCAAAGAAAAGGGGTCTAATGGCCTCTGGGACACTGCCAACCAGGCACACATTGGAAAATTTGGTTCAGACAGCAACCTCTCTGAAACCTCACCAAGTGCTGGATTAAGCATTTATTTCAAGTGCTGTGGCCTTAAACCTGTGAAACCTCCTGCTGAGCACTGTGGAAATGACATAGCAACGTTATACACATCAGCGTCCTGTAAGGTTAAATGTTCTTCACCTACTGCAATGTCAGGGAGGTCAATGTTGGTACTGGGAGCCCTGGGTGGATGATTATCCTTCAGGGCTTGTGCTGTAATGACTTCCTTAGGAGCGATGGTATCCTCACTGGTTATGAGCCTCAGTGCTCCAATAGTATTACCCTCTTCTAATTTTTTGCTAATTTGGGCTCTGATTTTTGAGGCGTCTGGTATCCTGTTGTTAGCATTTGCCCGACGGGTGTTTGTCGCCCTAAGGGGGAGACAGAGAGGTAAAACTTGAGATTTTGGCTTAAATAGCAACACTCTTCTTGCCGAATAAGGCAAGCGAAAATTGGTGTATGCAATAGTTTCGCAAAAATCATTCTGAGCCTAATGAAAAAAATATATTTCGTTGACTCACGAAATCGTAATGACACGATTGCAAACGGTGTGGAGTTTTAAGACTCTGTGCCTGCGGGTTCGAACCCCACCCGTGGTATGGTTTGTTTGCAATCGTGTCATTACGATTTCGTGATTCATGTTGACGGCTTTGAGTGGGACTTGAGCTAGAATATATAGCGAAAGGTGTGGTTCTCTCAGCGCATATATACTGAGAGTTTTCTTTAATCCTTATTATAGGGATTAAATATTCTTGTCTGGTATGACACCTCTCATGCAGCCTTAATGACCATGGTGTAGTCGATAAGCTTTAAACTCCATATACCAGTCAACCATCTTCTTACGTTGTTACTTTACTTGTGCTTTAATGTTTATTAATATCAATGTTTTTTTTATGTGAAGACAATTAAATGGTTACCATTTATGACAATACCTTTTATAAGAATATTTCCAGCTTTTCAAACATTTTTTGTTTTTTTTTGTATTTTATTTAAGAAGCAGAGAGGAGTACAAACATGGAACCAGAAACATAGCAAATAATATCTTATGACATCCCTACTAACAATATAAACACCTGTTATAAGTCATAAGTCATAAGTCAAAAAACAGATGCACAACTCTCCACAACCCATTCCCACCCCACACCTACCACCCCCCACACAACCCCAAACCAAAATTGCACACACCTACCAACACTCACCCCATCCCCGGAAACCAGCCCCCTTAGCTTTCCTCATCCTCTCCCCCCAACAAAAGACCCATCGTGAGGAGGCGATACCCCTCTGGGAAAAAACGCGACCACTCCCTCCCGTACAAGCATTGATTTCTACACCTCGTTCTATAAAAACGGGCCGCCAGAGCCCTGATCCTTACCTCACTCCTAACCTCCCTCATGCCCCACGACACATGCAAAAAATGTAAAACAAGATACATGACCGCTCGTCGTCTGTACAACCCCCACATCTAAACTTAAAGCTCACAAGGTCATAACACCCCCGCCCCCACCAGGCACCCGCAAAATAACACAGCATGATACGCTGTATCAGGCATCCCACATCTGGAACAGCTGCCCTCCCTCGCCAAACCCATAACAAACAGGAGAACTTTAGAGGCCAAGATGCCATGCAAAAACCGAAACCCAGTCTCACGTACCCTAGACGGCAACCGTAATCTCCTAAAAAAAAACTACACCTTTCGCCAATCGTACATTGGGAAAGTTTCCACACCTAATACCACCCCCTCTTCCATCCCTACCCTATCCAGCTTACTAACCCTAATCCCACCCGCCTCACGCGCCACTAACAAAACTCACAATATCGCCTCACATCTCAGCAGCTCCCGCCCACTCCACCACCACCATAACTCCCTCATTATCCTATCTACTTTTGCTCCACGCACCCCGCCCCTCACCACAAATTCCTGCTTAACGAAAATACCCTGCAACCTCCTACCCAAAGATATCAACCCCAAGCTCCCTAATGCCACCCTTGTCATCACCACCTCCTTCTTTAACCAGTGCTTACCAAATCCCCAAATGAATCACAAGACTCTCGTCTGCAGCTGCAGTACATCACTCTCCATGAGAGGAGATATCGCGGCCACATGCCAAAGTTTACTATACACCAACGTATTAATAACCACTGCTTTTTGCAATAATGTGAAATCCCCCGCTCTCCAAATCGCTGTCCTACTCAAAGCCCCTTCCTCAACCACAGAGGAATTAATTTCACGCGCTACCCTAGCATCATTGCAAAAGGTTACCCCACAAACAAATCTTAAGTTTGTTTACAGTGACCCACCCAAACCTCTGCCCCAACGTTCCCCCTACCCAAGACCCCACCTCCAATAAATGTGATTTTTCCCTATTAACCCTCATGACAGAAGCAGACCCAAAAACCTCTATCATCCTATTGATAACACTCAACCCCTCCTCACTTCCTACCAAAATGGATGTATCATCAACATACCCAATGATCCCCGGTGCCCAATCACTGTCCTCACCCACTTCCCGGACACCCTCAGACACCAACCGATAAAAGGGGTCCTGCAAGCATGCAAACAGGAGCTGTGACAGGGGACACCCTTGTCACAGCCCCCACCCCATACCTACCATTACCCCCACCCGCCCATTTACCTGCACTCGCACCTGAACCCCCGCATACAATGTCCTTACCCATCCCACTATTTCATCACCAAACCCCTGCCTTCTAAGTATCTCCTGCAATACATACCTGTTGACACGATCATAGACTGTTTCCCAATCCAGCCCTATGACTCCCCCTCTCTTTTTACCCTCCTCAAAACTCCTAATTCTCCGATGCCCCGCCCGCATACTGCGTCCGGGAACACCATACTGCCCACCCTCTAGTATGTGACATAAAACTACCTTCATCCGATTTGCAACACTCGCGCAAAAATCTTGTAATCCAAACAAAGCAACGTTATTGCCCGATACGCCCCCAAAGACTCACTATGCCGTCTCTTGGGTACAAGCACCACTATCCCAGTGTGTTAATCTTCCCCCATATCGCCCCCGGATTTCATGCTATTGAAGACCCAAACTAGCACCTGCCTCAAAACCTTCCAATGAGCAACAGGGATAGATGGGATCCCTGGCGATTTCCCTAACCTCTGACCCTGTATCGCTTTCAACACCTCCTCCTCGGTGATCATCCCCTCCATGCCCATATGATCCGCATCACTAATTCTCAAGACAATACCCTCTAGGACTATTCCACGCACTATCCTATCACAATCCACCTGACATAACTTCTCCTGGAACCAAACATTCGCATATCCAACAAAAAACCCTCTGTCGTCCACAATAGCTGGCCCCGCCAGTACCCACCTAAATCTCTATTGACTTTCATAGACATAATTGTCATGTTTCTCCTGCGGCACCTAAATTTGCACAACACGTCTGCCGAGGTCTTATCGCCCCACAGTACATCATCCAACCCTGCCCGTATTTGAATGGCATGAAATGCTTCCTCCTGAATCTCCCGCAACCATTTGTGTAAGGCTGTAATCTCCTCCTGTGGATACCCACCCCCTCCCTCTCCATAGTATGCCCTCAAATTCCCCTCCAAATATTTTTGCATGCCAAGCCTCAATCATGCCTCTTCCCTCCCCATCCTTGTAAAAAATCTTGAATCGCAACTTTACCTCTCCCATTCCTCCACCATACAATGTCCTCAACACCCCAACCCTCCTCCCATACCCTCCACCACCACTCCACGAAAACCCCACAATGATCCGGGCCTTGCAACAATCTAGTGTTCAGCTTACAATAACTAGAATACATATGTATTGCACCTTCCCATGATAAACAAGCCAACATGCCCCTGTGATCCGAAAATCCAACATCCACACAAGTCACATTCCCCACCCTCACATCCCCTGACATATATTTTATCTAATCTAGCAGTGTAGCCTCTCCTGACATAAGTATGTTCTACAAAACACCCCCCCCCAGATCACATCCCATACTCCTATCGCACCCAAAACATCCCTCAACACACCCAATAAACATGCCGCCCCTCTTGGCTCTACATCCCTCTTACGGATTACACAATTCCAGTCACCAGCAACAACTGTTATCATCGGTAATCCTCACAGAAAATAAACCAACTCATTATGAACAAAATATTCCTTAACACGACGACTATTTGCAGCAGGCATGTAAACCCAGATAAAACATTCCTGTATATCCCCACAAACCCCATCAACTCGAACAATCCTACCCTCCCGCCCCTCCTCCCAAGACCTTAACATAAAAGGGCTGGTTTCCCTGACCCCAACAGTAACCCCCCCTTTGAAATTCATTGCACTTCCTGTATACGTGACAAAACCATTCAGACTCAAGTCCCTTCCACACCTAAAATTATGCTCCTGAAGGCAACATACATCAACTTGCAGTTGTGACAAAGTCACTTCTACCCACCTCTTCTTAACCTCCGCACGGAGGCCATTAACATTCATATTCAAAAACGTGAAAACTATAATGGGGGTTTTCCTCTCTGCTTCTGCACCCTATGCCCTTCCAACTGTACAGTACCACCAAGTGCACAACTCCCTTTCCCTAAACCTCCATTCCTTCCTAACAATGCCCCTTTCCCACCCTTCGCCACTTCTGCCCAGGCCTTTTTACCAGACCTCTGACCAGGCGTTAAAACATCATCGCCAGCCACCTCACTAGGCCGTTTACGGGGTGTACCCATGCAAAACATTACATCATCCCCTTCAGCCTGATGCACCTCGACCTCCGTTACCACATTCGATAACCGGGAAGGCACATTGACCTCAACACCATCAACACATCTGAGTCGTAACTCATCCGCCTCAGTCACCAACTCCGCAATCTGCATGTCAACTGTCGTCGGACTATCAAGCATCCTTTGAAGGTCCTCTAAAGTAGGATCCACCAATCCCACTTCCTCGCCGACAACATCGGTCGGCGCAACTTCTGCACCTTCCGAGCAGCAACAGCTGTTCAATCTTCCGAGGCCTGTCGCGGCAGGTCCCGTCGTTTCTCACACATCACCGCCATATGTCCTGGGGACTTGCAGAGCCGACAGGTGCGTATCTGCCCAGGGTACATAACGTATACCTGAGTCTTGAAGGCTTCCATTAACACATACGATGGAATCTGCCATCGCAGATTCATTTTAAGGACAAAAGAGCCCTCCAGCATCCCGGCATACACACCCTGGGCCTAACGCCCCATAGTAGCTGTGTGGATAACTCCAAATTGTCCAAAAAACCTTCCGCTCATCTACTTCATCAGCCTCAAATGGTGTATTCCGAATTCTAATCCATGTGTAATGCATAGATACATCTCAAAGACGTACCTCCAAGCCAGTTTGGACTACAATCCTCCTTTCCTGATACTTATCCACAATCGCCTCATAGCCACCAGTGCTGGAAAACTTGACAAAGATCCTCACGGCTCCATTTAGGGAAATCCTGTACAGATCAGCTACCGGGATCCCGTAAGTGTCCCTAATTATCAAGGGCAGCAGCACATCAGCCATACTTGGGTAAACAGCTCCCTGCAAGAGCTCAACACAAATGGTGTTTACATGTCGCCTGTAACTGGCAGCCATCTTGCGGACAACAATGTTGTATGGAACTGCCACCAGGGGACCCAGAAAGCACACCCTTCCACCGCCAAGGTTGGGCTGCGACTGACATGGTAGGCAATTTTTATATTTATTATGCCAAATAGAAAATCAGTTTTATTTGCCTGTATTATAGACGTATTGAATAAATATTTTAAAGAACGTCTGTACAGGTGTGTGAGGAAAAACATACGATTTTTCAGGGCGCCAGTAGTTCTTGACCCAGCTCTAATCAGGTTTGATCCAAGGAGGATAAATCCATATGTTTGTATTAAGTGCCCTTCCACTACTATCAAACACACTCACTGAAAACTCCAAAAACACTTATTCACTTCTTTTCATTTTTTTTAACAAAGATATGTTGCAACGAGGAGAAGGCTGGAGGCAGTGGAGATGTCATGTCTGAGGTCAATGTGTGGTGTGAATATAATGCAGAGAATTCGGAGTTTGGAAATTAGGAGGAGGTGCGGGATTACCAAAACTATTATCCAGAGAGCTGAGGAGGGGTTGTTGAGGTGGTTCGGACATGTAGAGAGAATGGAACGAGACAGAATAATTTCGAGAGTGTATAAATCTGTAGTGGAGGGAAGGCGGGGTAGAGGTCGGCCTAGGAAAGGTTGGAGGGAGGGGGTAAAGGAAGTTTTGTGTGCGAGGGGCTTGGACTTCCAGCAAGCATGTGTGAGCGTATTTGATAGGAGTGAATGGAGACAAATGGTTTTTAATACTTGACGTGCTGTTGGAGTGTGAGCAAAGTAACATTTATGAAGGGATTCAGGGAAACCGGCAGGCCGGACTTGAGTCCTGGAGATGGGAAGTACAGTGTCTGCACTCTGAAGGAGGGGTGTTAATGTTGCAGTTTTATAACTGTAGTGTAAAGCACCCCTCTGGCAAGACAGTGATGAGGTGAATGATGATGAAAGTTTTTCTTTTTCTGGCCACCCTGCCTTGGTGGGAATCGGCCGATGTGTTAATAAAAAAAATTAAAATAAAGCTTTATTTCATTACGAAACAAAAATTTATTTGATGAAGATATATTAATGATAATTTCCCCTGCAAATGAAGTTGGGTCACTTGTACCTGGGCACTTGTACCTGGGCACTTGTTCCTGGGCACTTGTACCTTGGCACTTGTACCTGGGCACTTGTACCTGGGCACTTGTACCTGGGCACTTGTACCTTGGCACTTGTACCTGGGCACTTGTACCTTGGCACTTGTACCTGGGCACTTGTACCTTGGCACTTGTACCTGGGCACTTGTCTTATTTTAAAAATAATTCCCCTGCAGATTCTGCTGGGTATGTTGAACATGGGCAGCTTCAGTGTGTTCCTCTCAGACATGATGGTGTCTGGCTTCTCCACAGGGGCCGCCTTCCATGTCTTAACTCTTCAGATTCAACACATTCTTGGCTTAAACATGAAGTCTTACGATGGTCCATTTAAACTCATGTATGTACGTATCTGCGTGAACTTTTGATGTGTCTTCCTTTCATATGAACTTGCATATATATATATATATATATATATATATATATATATATATATATATATATATATATATATATATATATAATATATATATATATATATATATATATATAAAAGATCACAGTAAACAGGTGATATCAAAATATGCAAGACAACCACTATGAAAAAATAGAAGAATTCCAAGCGCTTTCGTGACTACTCACATTATCAATATGGTTAGTTTTGATGTTACTTCCTTGTTTACAAAAGTTCCAGTTGATGATTTACTAAGTTTCTTATCTGAAGAACTGGTTAATTACGATTTACCATTGCCAGTTCCTACTATCATTAAACTTATTAAACTTTGTATTGTTGATGCAAAATTTGTATTTAATGATGAGTTTTACACTCAGAAGTTTGGTATGGCAATGGGAAATCCTCTTTCACCTGTTCTTAGTAATTTATATATGGAATTTTTCGAAACAAGATTGCTTAACACAATCCTTCCCAATATAGCTAAGTGGTATAGATATGTTGATGATATTTTGTGCCTTATGCCTAAGAATGTAGACATAAACCATTTCCTTGTTAAATTAAATAGCTTAGCTCATTCTATAAATTTTACTGTTGAATTTGAAGTAAATAACTCATTGCCCTTCCTAGATGTTTTTATTATTAAGGGTAACATTGATTTTAAATTTAAAATTTACAGAAAACCTACAAATAATTGTTCCTATGTACACTATTACTCTTCACATCAAGATAGAGTTAAAGTGTCGGTTTTCTCATCAATGTTTTTGAGAGCTTTACGTATTTGTAGTCCAGAGTTCATAGAGGAAGAAATCTCTAAAATTTAAGAAATAGCTAATGATTTAAAATACCCAAGAAACATAACTGATAAATCTTTTAAAATAGCTAGAAATACTTTTTACAATCCAAAAAATGACAACCAACATTTATCAACCAAAAATATGTTGGTTCTCCCTTACCATGAAAACTTGGTTGATATAAGAACATAAGAACATAAGAATGGAGGAACACTGCAGAAGGCCTACTGGCCCATACAAGGCAGGTCCATATCAAAACCACCACTACCTAAGAATTCACTCCTGCACCCACGACACCAATCAAACCCAGCCCCTCCCACTCATATATTTGTCCAATCTCTTTTTAAAGCCACCCAAGGTCCTAGCCTCTATCACCCTAATCGGAAGATTGTTCCACGCATCTACAACTCTGTTCGAAAACCAGTACTTGCCTATGTCCTTTCTAAATCTAAATTTATCCAATTTAAATCCGTTATTTCTGGTTCTTACTTGGTTCGATATCCTCAGTATTTTATTAATATCTCCTTTGTTTATGCCCATCATCCACTTGTACACCTCGATGATATCTCCCCTCATTCTACGTCTCTCCAGAGAGTGGAGATTCAATGCTCTAAGTCTATCTTCATACGGGAGATTTCTTATACTGTAAATCATTTTAGTCATTCTTCTTTGTATGTTCTCCAATGAATCTATATCCATCCTGTAGTAAGGAGACCAAAACTGAGCTGCATAATCCAAATGAGGTCTCACTAGTGATGTATAGAGCTGTAAATAACTTTTGGACTTCTGTTGCTTATACTTCTTGAAATAAATCCTAGTAATCTGTTAGCCTTATTGCGCACACTTAGGCACTGTTGTCTTGGCTTTAGATTCCTGCTTACCATGACTCCCAAGTCTTTTTCACATTCTGTATGATCAAGCTCAACTTCACCTAGTTTATAAATTCGAGGGATATTTTCATTACCAACGACTAGCACCTTACACTTGTCCACATTGAACTTCATCTGCCACTTTTCAGACCAAGACATTAATTTGTCCAAATCCTCCTGGAGTTCATTGGTATCCTCCTCAAAATGAATTATACGGCCTATTTTTGTATCATCAGCAAATTTACTCATGTCACTTGCAATTCCTTCATCAAGGTCATTTATGTAAATTATGAACAACAATGGGCCCAAAACTGATCCTTGTGGAACGCCACTAGTGACTAATCCCCATTCAGATTTGACCCCATTAATGGAAACTCTCTGCTTTCTATTGGTAAGCCATGCCTCTATCCATGCTAGAACTTTACCTCCTATACCATGAGCTGCCACCTTTCTTAAGAGTTGTATTTAAAAATCTTGATACAGTAAAAAGACTTTTGATAAAAAATTCCCCCCAAAATGCTGACGGATGTGTCTATAAGATTCCCTGTAAAATATGCGATAAAGTTTATTATGGTCAAACTGGTAAAAGTCTTGAACTAAGATTAAAACAACATAAATATAGCATTAGAACTGGACAAGATTCTAATGCTCTATTTATTCATGTGAGAGACTTTAACCATCCAATTGATTTTCAAAATGCTGAGAAGGTTGTATCAAGCAAGTCCATGGTTGAGAGGAATATAATAGAATCATGTTTCATTAAAAGCAGTTTTGTAAATAATATGAATATTTCTTTTGGTTTATATAAATTGGATTCATTTATAATTAATAAAATTTGGGAAGAATTTAATGATAAATTTGACTAATCTTAATTCTTCGGAAGAGTTTCAGGTCCTTTCTTATGTTCCTCTTCACAGAGTCGTGCGATGTTACGCTACTGTGAGGTGTTGTCTTTGTTAGTGTGATGTGACTGTGAGGTGTAGTCTTGCCCCTTATATAAGCCCTTCTTGTCATGTTTCCTTTTATAGTTCCTTGATAATGTGAGTAGTCACGAAAGCGCTTGGAATTCTTCTATTTTTTCATAGTGGTTGTCTTGCATATATATATATATATATATATATATATATATATATATATATATATATATATATATATATATATATATATATATATATATATATATATATATATATTATACATCAATAACTACACTGCACTGGCCAGGGTCGAACCCATGATGCTTTGGCCCGCCTCTTGGTGAGCGAAAACACATGACACTCTAGTCCACTGAACCACACAATCCTTAAGATTAGCGCATCCAGTAGCACTGAATGTTGTACTCGCTACCCAAGGACATACGGTGGTGTGGACACCTCTATGCTAATTTCATTCTGATCCCTGTTTGGTGTACTAGCTCAACAAGCAGTATATTATATTATTGACCACGAACGAGTGGTATTGATCAATACTACACTGCACTAGCCAGGGTCGACCCTGGCTAGTGCAGTGTAGTTATTGATCAATACCACTCGTTCGTGGTTACAATAATATATATATATATATATATATATATATATATATATATATATATATATATATATATATATATATATATATATATATATATATATATATATATGCAAAACAACCACTATGAAAAAATAGCGAAATTTCAAGCACTTTCGTGACTACTCACATTATCAAAGAACTATAAAACAAAACACGAACAAGAAGGCTTATAAAGGGGCAAGACTACACCTCACAATCACGTCACCCTAACAAAGACCGCTCCTCAATGATAGTAGGAATTGGTAATGGTAAATCGTAATTAACAAGTTCTTCAGAAAAGAAACTTAGTAAATCATCAACTGGAACTTTTGTAAACAAGGAGGTAACATCAAAACTAACAATATTAAAATCATTAAGTCAGTCAAGGGGCTTAATTTATCAATTAAATCTAAGTTATTTTTAACATTAAAATTAGAAATTTTTCCAACAATTGGGCTCAAAATATCAACAAGCCATTTAGATAATTTATAAGAAACTGAAACTATGGAGCTAATAATTGGTTTAACAGGATTACCAGGTTTGTGCGTTTTTATTAATCCATACATATAAGGTAAAGATGGATTAGTGGAAGTAATTTTTTTAATTAATTCAGCTTTGCCCTTCAGTAGATGTTTTATTGTTTTATTGAAATTGTTGTTAACAGTTTCTAAGGGATTCTTTCTAAGTTTAGAATAGGTTTCAGTATCATCTAGGAGATTATTTATTCTAACTTGCTAATCGGTTTACTTCCACTAATCCTTATTTACCCTATTTGTATGGATTAATAAAAATGCACATACCAGGTAATCCAGTTAGACCTATTATTAGCTCCATAGTTTCAGTTTCTTATAAATTATCTAAATGGCTTGTTGATATTTTGAGCCCAATTGTTGGAAAAATTCCTAATTTTAATGTTAAAAATAACTTAGATTTAGTTGATAATTTAAGCACCTTGACTGACTTAAATTATTTTAATATGGTTTGTTTTGATGTTACTTCCTTGTTTACAAAAGTTCCAGTTGATGATTTACTAAGTTTCTTATCTGAAGAACTTGTTAATTACGATTTACCTTTGCCAATTCCTACTTATTAAACTTTGTATTGTTGGTGCAAAATTTGTATTTGATGATGAGTTTTACACTCAGAAGTTTGGTATGGCAATGGGAAATCCTCTTTCACCTATTCGTAGTAATTTATAAATGGATTTTTTTGAAACAAGATTGCTTAACACAGTCCTTCCTAATTAAGCTAAGTGGCACAGATATGTTGATGATATTTTGTGCCTTATGCCTAAGAATGTAGACATAAACCATTTCCTTGTTAAATTAAATAGCTTAGCTCATTCTATAAATTTTACTGTTGAGTTCGAAGTAAATAACTCATTGCCTTTCCTAGATGTTTTAATTATTAATGGTAACAATGATTTTAAATTTAAAATTTACAGAAAACCTACAAATAATTGTTCCTTTGTACACTATTATTCTTCACATCAAGATAGAGTTAAACTGTCGGTTTTCTCATCAATGTTTTTGAGAGCTTTACGTATTTGTAGTCCAGAGTTCATAGATGAAGAAATATCCAAAATTTATGAAATAGCTAATGATCTAAAATACCCAAAAAACATAATTGATAAATCCTTTAAAAAAGATAGAAATACTTTTTTTAATCCAAAAATGGACAACCAACCTTATTCAACCAAAAATATGTTGGTTCTCCTTTACCATGAAAACTTGGTTGATATGCCTTCCCTTCTTAAGACTTTTAATATCAAAGTTGTATTTCAAAATCTACATACAGTAAAAAAAAAATTGATAAAAAATTCCCCTCAAAATGCTGACGGATGTGTCTATAAGATTCCTTGTAAAATATGCGATAAAGTTTATTATGGTCAAACTGGTAAAAGTCTTGAACTAAGATTAAAACAACATAAATATAGCATTAGAACTGGACAAGATTCTAATGCTCTATTTATTCATGTGTGAGATTTTAACCATCCAATTGATTTTCAAAATGCTGAGAAGGTTGTATCAAACAAGTCCATGGTTGAGAGGAATATAATAGAATCATGTTTCATAAAAAGCAGTTTTTAAAAATAATATGAATATTTCTTTTGGTATATATAAATTGGATTCATTTATAATTAATAAAATTTGGGAAGAATTTAATGATACATTAGACAAATAAAAAATCTTAATGATTTTTTGATGTATCAGGTGCGCTTAACAGAATCGGGTGTTGTCACGCGACTGTGAGGTGTGGCCTTTGTTATGGTGACGTGACTGTGAGGTGTAGTCTTGCCCCTTTATATGCCTTCATGTTAATGTTTTGTTTTATAGTTCCTTGATAATGTGAGTAGTCACGACAGCGATTGAAACTTGTATTTTGCATATTGTGATATCACCTGTTTACTGTGATCTTTATATATATATATATATATATATATATATATATATATATATATATATATATATATATATATATATATATATAATATATATATATATATATATATATATATATATATATATATATATATATATATATATATATATATATATATATATATATATATAAAATTAATAGTGTATGTGTGTGTGTACTCACCTATTTGTGGTTGCAGGGCTCGAGACTCAGCTCCTGGCCCCGCTTCGTCACTGATCGCTACTAGGTCCTCTCTATCCTTGCTCCATGAGCTTTATCATACCTCGTCTTAAAGCTATGTATGTTTCCTGCCTCCACTACCTCACTTGCCAGACTATTCCACTTCCTGACAACTCCGAGACTGAAGAAATACTTCCTAACATCCCTTTGACTCATCTGAGTCTTCAACTTCCACTGTTGACCCCTTGTTTCTATGTCCCATCTTTGGAACATCTTGTCTCTGTCCACCTTATCTATTCCCCGCAGTATTTTGTATGTCGATATCATGTCTCCCCTAACCCTCCTGTCCTCCAGTGTCGTCAGGCTGATTTTCCTTAACCTTTCTTCGTAGGACAATCCCCTTAGCTCTGGGACTAGCCTTGTTGCAAACCTTTGCACTTTCTCTAATTTCTTGATGTGCTTGACCAGGTGTGGGTTCCAAACTGGTGCTGCATACTCCAGTATGGGTCTGACGTACACGGTGTATAGTGTCTTAAACGGTTCCTTACTGAGGTATCGGAACGCTATTCTCAGGTTTGCCAGGCGCCCGTATGCTGCAGCAGTTATCTGGTTGATGTGTGCTTCCGGAGACATGCTCGGTATTATACTCACTCCAAGATCTTTCTCCTTGAGTGAGGTTTGCAGCCTTTGGCCACCTAGCCTATACTCTGTCTGTGGTCTTCTTTACCCTTCCCCAATCTTCATGACTTTGCATTTGGCGGGGTTAAATTCGAGAAGCCAGTTGCTGAACCAGGTGTCCAGCCTGTCCAGGTCTCTTTGTAGTCCTGCCTGATCCTCATGTGATTTAATTCTCCTATTAACTTCACATCATCTGCAAACAGGGACACTTCTGAGTCTATCCCTAAAGTCATGTCATTCATATATACCAAAAATAGCACTGGTCCTAGGACTGACCCCTGTGGGACCCCACTCGTCACAGGCCCCATTGTGATACCTCATCACATACCATGACTCGTTGTTGCCTCCCTGTCAGGTATTCTCTGATCCATTGCAGTGCCCTTCCTGTTATACGTGCATGATCCTCTAGCTTCTCACTAATCTCTTGTGAGGAACTGTGTCGAAGGCCTTCTTGCAGTCCAAAAAAATGCAGTCAACCCACCCGTCTCTCTCTTGTCTTACTTCTGTTACCTTGTCATAAAACTCCAGAAGGTTTGTGACACAGGATTTGCCTTCCATGAATCCTTGCTGGTTGTTGTTTATAATCTTGTTCCGTTCCAGGTGCTCCACCATTCTCCTCCTGATAATCTTCTCCATGACTTTGCATACTATACACGCCAGTGACACTGGTCTATAGTTTAGTGCCTCGTTTCTGTCTCCTTTCTTAAAAATGGGGACTACATTTGCCGTCTTCCATACCTCAGGTAGTTTGCCCAGTTTCAAGGGATGTGTTGAAAATTGTGGTTAGTGGCACACACAGCGTCTCTGCTCCCTCTCTAAGGACCCACGGAGAGATGTTGTCAGGTCCCACCGCCTTTGAGGTATCAAGGTCACTTAGCAGCTTCTTCACCTCCTCCTCAGTTGTGTGTATGTCATCCAACACTTGTTGGTATATTCCTTGTTGGTGACCCCTTCTGTACTATCTTCCCAGAGTCCTTCCTGTCTCCACTGTAAATACTTCCTTAAATCTCGTGTTGAGCTCCTCACATACCTCTCGATCGTTTCTTGTGAGCTCCCCACCTTCTTTCCTTAGCCTGATCACCTGGTCTTTGACTGTGGTCTTCCTCCTAATGTGGCTATACAGCAATTTCGGGTCAGACTTGACTTTCATTGCTATGTTGTTTTCGTACTGTCGCTGGGCCTCCCTCCTTATCTGTGCATACTCGTTTCTGGCTCTTCGGTTTATCTCCTTATTTCCTGGGTCCTTTGCCTTCTGTACTTTTTCCATTCTCTAGTGCACTTAGTTTTTGCCTCCCTACACCTTCGGGTAAACCAAGGGCTCGTTCTGGTCGTCCCATTATTTCTGTTGCCCTTGGGAACAAACCTGTCCTCTGCCTACTTGCATTTTGTTGTTACGTATTCCATCATTTCGTTTACTGACTTTCCTACCAATTTTCTGTCCCACTGAACCTCCTGCAGGAAGTTCCTCATACCTGTGTAGTCTCCCCTTTTATAGTATGGCTTTTTCCATCCTACACCTGTTACCCTCTCCACTTGTAACACTACTATGAATTCAAAGCTCAGAACCACGTGTTCACTAGCACCATGGGGCCTCTCATATGTGATGTCCTCAATGTCCGAGCTGCTCAGGATGAACACGAGGTCCAGTCTTGCTGGTTCATCGTCCCCTCTCTCTCTGGTAGTGTCCCTAACATTTTGGTGCATGTGTGTGTGTAGAATAGTTAGTTGTAGCAATGAACTACGACGCTAGCACAGGTGTTCACAGAATACTACCGCACCAGTTGCAAACGGAAACTTTCCAATATTGTTTCTGGTCATTCTAGGTTACTTCTGTCGAACATTCGAAATACACGAATGTATCAGATCAGATGCTGGGTTTCGAACACATTGTCTCGAGGTAACCAGATTAAAAGTAAAACCTTTTACTCTGCAGACACCGGATTACGCCTGTCACTGGACATATTGCACGCCTGTCACTGGACATATTGCGTGTCTCTGTAATCCTTCAACTAATATCCACATGTTGAACATGTTGAACATGGCTCGCATGATAACACTGTACGACTGACTCTTACTTCTGCTCCTGCCACTCTCATTAATCAAATGAAAAATAGGAAAAAATATAAAGCTTAAAATAATAATATAAATATTGTTAGTAATAGTAGAAATAATAATAATAACTGTAATAATAATATTAACAATAATAATAATAATAATAAAATAATAATAATAATAATAATAATAATAATAATAATAATAATATTAATAATAATAATAATAATAATAATAATAATAATAATAATAAATAATAATAATAATTAATAATTAATAGAATAATAATTAATAATTATAGCAATAATTTAATAAATAATAATAATAATAATAATTTTTTATTGTAATAATAATAATAATGCAAATTTGAATTAATATTTTCTTCAGCAGTTTGCTTAATGAGATATTTTGTTTTTATTTCCAGACTTACCGAGACATCAACAAACAATTATTTACAGCTAATCCAGTCGTCATGGTCATCTCTGCGATAACTATTGCAGTTATCGTCTTCAATAACTTGATAATTGAGGTAAATGACTTTCTTATTCAACTTGTTAATATTTCCTCCATTTTTAATAAGTAATTGGACAAGAGTTAACAGGAATAATGTTTCTCTCAATTTAACATGATGGTCATGTGAGGATCATGTTAATCACCTGTTAAAAAACACATTGAATGATGTTTGTGGGTTTTTGACACAAATATTTGCTTAAAAAGGTTTATTTCAAATTGAGAAGTAGGTTAAGTTATCAATGTTTCCTTTGTGGTAAATAACAAGACCAATCCACACTTCTCCATGGTAACTCCATCACTATACTCACTCCATCACTACATTCACTCCATCACTATACTCACTCCATCACTACACTCACTCCATCACTATACTCACTCCATCACTACACTCACTCCATCACTACACTCACTCCATCACTATACTCACTCCATCACTACACTCACTCCATCACTACACTCACTCCATCACTATACTCACTCCATCACTACACTCACTCCATCACTATACTCACTCCATCACTATACTCACTCCATCATATACTCACTTCAACACTACACTCACTCCATCACTACACTCACTCCATCACTACACTCACTCCATCACTACACTCACTCCATCACTATACTCACTCTATCACTACACTCACTCCATCACTATACTCACTCCATCATTACACTCACTCCATCACTACACTCACTCCATCACTACACTCACTCCATCACTACAATCACTCCATCACTACATCACTCCATCACTACACTCACTCCATCACTAACTCACTCCATCACTACACTCACTCCATCACTACACTCATCCATCCTACATCACTCCATCACTACACTCACTCCATCACTACAATCACTCCATCACACAATCACTCATCACTACACTCACTCATCACTACACTCATTCCATCCCTACAATCACTCCATCACTACACTCACTCCATCACTACAATCACTCCATCACTACATCACTCCATCACTACACTCACATTCATCACTACACTCATTCCATCCTACAATCATCCTCATCACTCACAATCACCATCACACTACCACCAATCACTCCATCACTACATCACTCCATCACTCAATCACTCCATCCCTACAATCACTCCATCACTACACTCACTCCATCACTACACTCCATCCCTACAATCACTCCATCACTCTCACTCCATCCATCACTCCATCCTACAATCACTCCATCCTACACTCACCTCATCACTACATCACTCCATCTACAATCACTCCATCACTACACTCACTCCATCACTACACTCCATCTCTACAATCACTCCATCACTACACTCACTCCATCACTACAATCACTCCATCACTACACTCACTCCATCACTACACTCCATCTCTACAATCACTCCATCACTACACTCACTCCATCACTACACTCCATCTCTACAATCACTCCATCACTACACTCACTCCATCACTACACTCCATCCCTACAATCACTCCATCCCTACAATCACTCCATCCCTACAATCACTCCATCACCACACTCACTTCATCACTACACTCACTATATCCCTACAATCACTCCATCACCACACTCACTTCATCACTACACTCATTCCATCCCTACAATCACTCCATCCCTACAATCACTCCATCACTACAATCACTCCATCACTACAATCACTCCATCCCTACAATCACTCCATCACTACAATCACTCCATCCCTACAATCACTCCATCACTACACTCACTCCATCACTACACTCCATCCCTACAATCACTCCATCACCACACTCATTCCATCACTACAATCACTCCATCACTACACACACACACTCCATCACTACACACACACACTCCATCACTACACACACACACTCCATCACCACGGAGGTTAACGCCCCCGCAGTCCGGTCTGTGGCAAGGGCTCATGGTGGATCTGGGCCTGTTCAACCAGGCTGTTACTGCTGGCCGCATAAGTGCCTGTCCAGCGCCTTCTTGAAGAGAGCCAGGGGTCTATTATTAATCCCTCTTATGTATGCTGGGAGTCAGTTGAACAGTGTTGTGCGCTTGACACTTATTGTGTTGTCTCTCAGTGTACTCGTGGCGCCCCTGCTTTTCATTGGTGGAATGTTGCATCTCTTGCCCAGTCTTTTGCTTTTGTATATTATCATGTATCTTTCTCGCCGGCGTTCCAGGGAATAGAAATGAAGGGACTTCAATCGTTCCCAGTAATTTAGGTGCTTTATCGTACTTATGTGTGCCGCGAAAGTTCTCTGTACATTCTCCAGGTCAGCAGTTTCGCCTGTCTTGAAGGGGGCAGTTAGTGTAGAGCAGTATTCCTGCCTAGAGAGAAGAAGCGATTTGAATAGAATCATCATGGGATTGGCATCCCTAGTTTTGAAGGTTCTCATTATCCATCCCCTCATTTTTCTAGATACATTGTTGTGGTCTTTGATGGTGAGATCCTCTGTCATTATCACTCCCAGGTCCTTCACATTAGTTTTTCGCTCTATTATGTGGTTAGAATTAGTTTTATACACTTATACAGTTATAATTTCCTCAAGTTTTCCATATCTGAGTAGCTGAAATTTATCTTCATTGAACTTCTTATTGTTTTCTGCGGCCTATTCCATCACTACACACATTCCATCACTACACTCCAAGACTACAATCATTCCATCACTACACATCACTACACACATTCCATCACTACACACATTCCATCACTACACACATTCCATCACTACACTCCAAGACTACAATCATTCCATCACTACACACATTCCATCACTACACACATTCCATCACTACACTCCAAGACTACAATCACTCCATCACTACACACATTCCATCACTACACTCCAAGACTACAATCACTCCATCACTACACACATTCCATCACTACACTCCATCACTACACCACCCCTCCAACTACAACTCACTCTTTATTGTAATTTCACATGTCCATTAAGGAAGGGTTAATTACCGTGTATGATAAAATAGGTTGCAATCAGATCATGTAATCAAATAAGTAGATAATAAAAATTAATCTTAAACAACCAGACTGATTAGCTGGTTGATAGTATTTACAGTTTGTTGACAAGACGAGGATCATTAAGGATACAACTCACCTGAAAACCACTAGTCCAGGATTATTTAACGACTAGCATTAGTTTATATTAAACTAAAATTTAATATTCACTGACACATGACCTTTTTTAGGAGGGGACATAAAAGGTTTGTTATATTTATCTTTGCCTTATTTGCAGAACATCTAAAGACAATAAATAATCCCCTTCTCTCTCAAATCACCTTTTTAAAAGAGTTATTTACTACTATATTCCACGTCCACAGCCGTGGTTCCACACAAAGACTAAGGTGCCTTTCCCCATCAAATTTATTGTGCTGACAGCTGGCACACTCCTCTCATACCTCTTCAATTTTCAACACAAATACAACATGAGGATCGTAGGCAAAATTCCAACAGGGTAAGCATTGAATATAATGAAAACCTAGTAATATAAAATTAGCTATCCACCTAGGATATTATATATATATATATATTATATATATATATATATATATATATATATATATATATATATATATATATATATATATATATATATATATATATATATATATATATATATATATATATATATATATATATGTGTGTGTGTGTGTAGGTGAGATGTTATCAACATATTTTGTTGAAAATAGGGAAAAGTTTTTGAGTGAGATTAATAAGTTCAGGAAGCCTAGGGAACAAATGGATTTGACAGTTAAAAATAGGAGAGGAGAGTTATTAAATGGAGAGTTAGAGGTATCGGGAAGATGGAGGGAATATTTTGAGGAATTGTTAAATGTTGATGAAGACAGGGAAGCTGTGATTTCGTGTATAGGGCAAGGAGGAATAACATCTTGTAGGAGTGAGGAAGAGCCAGTTGTGAGTGTGGGGGAAGTTCGTAAGGCAGTGGGTAGAATGAAAGGGGGTAAGGCAGCTGGGATTGATGGGATAAAGATAGAAATGTTAAAAGCAGGTGGGGATATAGTTTTGGAGTGGTTGGTGCTATTATTTAATAAATGTATGGAAGAGGGTAAGGTACCTAGGGATTGGCAGAGAGCATGTATTGTTTCTTTGTATAAAGGCAAAGGGGACAAAAGAGAGTGCAAAAATTATAGGGGAATAAGTCTGTTGAGTGTACCTGGTAAAGTGTATGGTAGAGTTACTATTGAAAGAATTAAGAGCAAGACGGAGAGTAGGATAGCAGATGAACAAGGGGGCTTTAGGAAGGGTAGGGAGTGTGTAGACCAAGTGTTTACAGTGAAACATATAGGTGAACAGTATTTAGATAAGGGTAAAGAGGTTTTTGTGGCATTTATGGATTTGGAAAAGGCGTATGACTGGGTGGATAGGGGGGCAATGTGGCAGATGTTGCAGGTGTATGGAATAGGAGGTAGGTTACTGAAAGCAGTGAAGAGTTTATACGAGGATAGTGAGGCACAGGTTAAAGTATGTAGGCCAGAGGGAAATTATTTCCCAGTAAAAGTAGGCCTTAGACAGGGATGTGTGATGTCACCGTAGTTGTTTAATATATTTATAGATGGAGTTGTAAGAGAAGTGAATGCTCAGGTGTTGGCAAGAGGTGTGGGGTTAAAAGATAAAGAATCTAACACAAATTGGCAGTTGTCAGGGCAGCCACTTTCATGTTACAGCGCCTCAGCGGGACCATCCAGAGGGTAAATGCATGCTGAATACTGGGCTTGCGTCAGGCTTCGGAGGAGCTGGAGGAGATTCATAATCTTTGATATATTGTACCAATGTATTCATGTTCATGTTTGAGTTTTCTGTCAATGTATTCTGTCTATTAATAAAGTACATATATAATATACAATATAGGGGGTGGTAGGAGAAAATATTCAAACAGCTCCGGGAAGAACCTCGAGTTTTCCCTGAGGTACGTTTATTGTCTTCTCTGAGGATGAGGGTCCCCAGTAAAGTTCTAGAGGTGGTACTTCCCTATATAAAGAATATGTATATATATATATATATATATATATATATATATATATATATACACAGAGGTGTTAGTTACCATTTTGTCCTAGGCACATGTCGATTAAACACTAGGCCTGTTGTATGTGTGTGTGTGTGTAACGAAACACTTCGAAATGTTTCGGCCCCACCGGGAATTGAACCCGGGCCCTCCGTGCGTGAAGCAAGAGCGCTAGCCACCATGCCATCGGGGCGTGTGTGTGTGTATGTGTGTGTGTATGCTTTTGTGCTTGTGTATGTTAGGCCAAACTAATTAGCTATTTCGTTTAAGATAATAAACTCCTGGTAAGAGATTTTTTATGTGTACGAATTGTATTCTGCAATATACATTAAAGTATTTGAAAAAAAACTCGTCTATAAGCAATAGTAAAATCAGAAACTTGAGTGTTTTCTTTGCTTCAGATTACCAACACCTACAGTACCTCCCATTGAGCTGATGCCCAAAGTAGCTACTGACTGTGCCATCATCTGTGTGGTGGCCTTCACAGTGTCCTTCTCTAAGGCGAGAGGCTTCGCAAAGAGACACCACTATAAAGTTGACGGCACTCAGGAACTTTATGCTCTGGTAAGACCAGTTCTTGGCTTTACTACTGTTTCTGACATTGTAATAATTACTGCAAAAGGAACAAGGACAAAAATCCTTTTGTAAGTTATTTTTACAATAAATCTGACATTTCCACGAGTGTTGGCGGGTACGGTTTTCTTCAAGACTGTTAAGATCCATTGTGCTTATTTGCATAGTTAAAGTTCAGTAGATCTAGTTCTTCTGTATTTGAAGTTATGTAAGAAACCAAAATTTTTTGGTCTTTCAAAGCGTTCTTGTAGTCATTGATGGAAGTTAGCGAAAGAACTTTAATTTATTCTTATTTACATTCTTGTGTGTTTTGTTTTCTATGCAGACTGCGAAATTTTACAGCCAGTTTTAATATACTATCTACTGTTCTGTTCAATTTTTAACCCAGTACTGCAGCCTACCGTTCTTTTTGTAACAAAAAAATTATTGCATATAGTATATGTTGCAGTTGCGTTCAACGTTACATAAGTTACATTCTCCTTTGTGCTGGTTAATTGCGTATTGTTGCGGTCACGGTATTGTGCCTTTTTGGTTTTTCTTGTTCATGACATAAGTTGTCCTCTTGTCAACCATTTTTGTCCTCCAGTCTGTCAATGGGTTATCATCCATATAATACATTTTTCATTAGTCTGTCATGTCTTTTATTGCATATTTTCAAATATACTAAACTGGATATGAACTGACTACTATAAATTTATTGAAATATAATTTTTCATAATCCTTCTTGGAGTCTATTCTATCTGGTATTTTCGAGGTCAGCCTTGGGAAGGTTGGTCAGGAAACAGGTCAAGTGTTTCGTGACGCGGGTCTTATAATAACACTCAACTGGAGCTTCTGGTCATCTGACCGAAGCCTTCCGCTGGTATTTTCAAGATCTTATCATATAATTTATATTTTTCGTGTTTCATGTTTTTTAAACGTCATTTCTTAGTCATCTTAATTTATTTTAAGTTAGCTTCCTGTTTTCTCCGAAAATCTCTGATACTCTTCAGAAAAAATACAATGATTTATTTGTTTTGATTAATCACTCTTATTAAAATACTATATGGCTACAGTGTGATCCTTATAAAAGAACATGTGTTAGCAATAAGTGGCATTGTTGATTAAAGACGGTAAATTTGGTCCAAAATACTAAATTTTCTTAAGGAGATTTCAGAAACTATGTAGCAGAATATGTCCACCCAGAGGTTAATGTCTCTCAGCGTATATATGTTGACACTTTGGTTACACGCTGCCTTAAGACCCACGAACAGTCGATTTCCTTTACACCCGATGAATAAAGTATCTATACAGCAGGACACTGCAAACATTAAGAATGGAGGTAATAAT